>JAWDGP010001738.1:627500-662500 GCA_033675545.1 Elysia crispata | reverse complement strand
CTGGCCTATACTCTCAGGATGTCTTGGCTCTCCTGATCCCAATAATATCTTGATGCTCTCCTTGTTGCTCTGGCCTGTACTCTCAGGATGTCTTGGCTCTTCTGATCCCAATCATATCCTGATGCTCTCCTTGTTGCTCTGGCCTATACTCTCAGGATCTCTTGGCTGTCCTGATCCCAATCATATCCTGATACTCTCCTTGTTGCTCTGGCCTATACTCTCAGGATGTCTTGGCTCTCCTGATCCCAATCATATCCTGATATTCTCCTTGTTGCTCTGGCCTGTACTCTCAGGATCTCTAGGCTGTCCTAATCCCAATCATATCCTGATACTCCCCTTGTTGCTCTGGCCTATACTCTCAGGATGTCTTGGCTCTCCGGATCCCAATCATATCCTGATACTCTCCTTGTTGCTCTGGCCTATACTCTCAGGATGTCTTGGCTCTCCTGATCCCAATCATATCCTGATACTCTCCTTGTTGCTCTGGCCTATACTCTCAGGATGTCTTGGCTCTCCTGATCCCAATCATATCCTGATACTCTCCTTGTTGCTCTGGCCTGTACTCTCAGGATGTTTTGGATCTCCTGATCCCAATCATATCCTGATGCTCTCCTTGTTGCTCTAGCCTGTACTCTCAGGATGCCTTGGCTCTCCTGATCCCAATCATATCCTGATACTCTCCTTTTTGCTCTGGCCTGTACTCTCAGGATGTCTTGGCTGTCCTGACCCCAATCATATCCTGATATTCTCCTTGTTGCTCTGGCCTGTTCTCTCAGGATTTCTTTGCGGGTTCTTTATGTACAGGACTCCTACTTTTCAGCAACACCACAATGTCCACAGTTGGGGGAGATAAGTCATTGATATTGCCGTGGCTTCCATACCCCCAAATGTATTAACACAAATGAGGGTATAATGCATCTCTGCCACTTACACCATAAGTCATCGAGATTTCCCTTAAAACAGGATACAAAGAACCCTTTCATTAAATTCCTTCAGTTGTTCGATGATCGTGATTTTATTCTGGCCTCCTCGATTTCCGCTCTGTTTCTAATCTAGTTTTCAAATTCATCAGCTTGGTTATTATCCTCTATATGGCCAATGAGTCCAGTCAGCTACCTCCCCATCTTTGCTACCATCATCAGCGCCTCACATATCAGAACTGCGCCTTCAACTGTATCATCAGTATTATCAATGAAATCACCACCTTCCTCACCCTCATCACAATACCCATTGACATCAACATCGTAATCGTCATCTTCCTCGTCACCGTCATCATCTTCGTTATTGAAATCATAAACTTTTCACTATCATCAGCAGCAGCGCTCTCCCCTTGGCGTTGAAATTCACCATTATCATAACGGTTATCACCATGGTATACATACATTAACATGGTCATGTTCATCAATATTATCGTCATAGATTTCATCATTTTTCCACCGCCTGTAAATTCATATGATCATTAAGATAAACTATATAATAAGGGTTATACAACCTCATCCCTCATTCTTTGTTTGCCCTAAGCCGTCCATCACCCTCGTTGACCAATCACAAACGTCATAAACCGTTACCAGTTATGACATAACAATTATGCGTTTTTATTGAATAAGAGAGAAAAACGCATTTCTCAGCAATAATAGCCAATCATAAAAATTATGCTAATTTGCTTAAGAAATAAAAACTGTATTACTCCGCGCTAGTAGCCAATCAAGTCCAAGTTCCCATCTCGCACGCCTCTGACGTCAACAGCGGGGATGCAGCCATTATTGATGGAGAAGCAAGCTAACCTGAAGTTATAAAAAAAAAATGTTAAATTTGCGTCATCAATCCAATTATGAGCCAATTCCATCGGCCGAAGTTCTTTAAACTGAGGTTTTATTATTTCGCCTCTCGAGTTTTCTGTGGGCCATACGGCCTTAATGGATTCATGCGCCTTTCTCGTGTTTTTCTATATTTTCAATGTAGCAAGGTCGAGGTGAACCGTCTTCTACTCGATTAGTTAATCGTACAATTATTGTGTCCATTTACTGTGAGTTTTTGTTTGTTTTGTTTCTTTTCCCCCCCTCTTTCTATGATGATGGCATTGCTTTATTTTGAATGGGGCTGTGGTCTTGTAGCTTCTGTATATGCTTCTTTCAATGATCCTGTCAAAATATTCGTTACTCCTTCAATTCCGGCTTGTTTGTTGACGGATGTATGATTATATTATTGCTTCGAAACGTTTTTTTTCTTAACACTCCAGCCTGATTTACACCAAGCTTAAACTACATTTTTTTTAATGTTTATGTAGCAATCATGGAAGTGTTCGCAATAGAATTAGATTTTACCATATAATTATTAAATCAATTGTATATTGTGTCTATTATTATTATTATTATTATTATTATTATTATTATTATTATTATTATTATTATTATTATTATTATTATTATTATTATTATTATTATTATTATTATTATTATTATTATTATTATTAACGTAATTAAGTATATTAAGTACGTTTTCCCTTTTACGTTTTATTTTGAAAACATTTAATACGTGTGTCGACATTAAAGCCACCGATTCCCAGAGCCAAGTTAACCATTTTTGTATGTAATTGTGAGCTTACCTGGCCACACCATGGTGTTATCTCTCAGAGCAGTGTGAGAGATATCAGGCCAGCCCGTGGCTTTGCGAGACTCTCAGGTTTCTACCAACTGTTCAAGACTTCTCTACGTCTGTCTTGAAGCGCACTTCTAAAGTGATGAGGTTTTACCAGCTTTGTGTATTTTGAATTGAATTATCCTTGACCTTCTTCGTCTTGCCTGTGTCGAATGTATGAATTTCAGTATTGCATTTAGTAATATGCTCACAAAAGTTCATCGATTATCTTCTCTTATTATTACTTTCTTTCTCTCCCTTTTCTCTGGCATTAAGAAAAAATGAAAAGCAAACAGGAAAGTAAACATTTCTAATCTTTCCTTTTATCATTTTCTCTCTCTTCCATCCTCACATTGCTCGCCTTTTGTTCTGTTTTTTTTTCCTGTCCCAGAACTAATTTTTCGCTCCATTCATATCTTACATAATTGTCTTCTTCCTGCCTTTTTTTTGCTTCTGCTGTTCATATCCTCTTCCTTTCAAGTGAGAGCATTTCCCTTCTATTCCTCACATTTCTCGCCTTTTGTTCTTTTAATTTTTTTTTTTACCCCGGAACTATTTCTACTCCATTTAATTTTTTTTACGTAATTTTCTTCTTCCTTTTTTGTGCTTCTTCTGTTCATATCCTCCTCCTTTCAACTAAGAGTATTTTCTCCTGGTATTGTTTCCCTTCCTTCGCTCGTTAACTACGAATCTGCTTTCAAGAGCTAGAGGCGGGCTGGAAATAGACAGCCCAGCTGCTAGAGATGTCGATGGAAGTTCACTCATCGCTTGCAGCTTGGGAGATCCCCGCATTTTACATCAGAAGTGATTTCTTTTTCTTTTTTTATCAGTTCTATTGCCTTCTTGCACCGTCCCTGTTTAATGATGCCACTAGATGAGGGCAGTTCCAGCATTAAGCCTTGTAATGAAATGTCGACAAGTTTGGCATGCATCCCAAAATAAAATAACATGATGTTCCTATAAACACAACGACAATAAGCTAAATAAATAAGGTGGTTCTGTTTTACGATCCTCTTGATCTGCTTTCTCAATGACTTTCCCCCTGTAGATAACATGTACTTTCCATCTCGAGATACCGTGTCCCCTGATACTTTGCTTTCTTCAGACGCCCTGTCCTCTGATAAATTTCCCTTTCTAGATATTGTGTCCTCTGATGACTTTCTCTCACCGCATTCAGTCCTCGGATGACTTTCCCTTTTGAGATACCGTGTCCTCTGATGACTTTCCCTCTCTAGATACCGTGTCCTCAGACGATTTTCCCTCTCTAGATACCGTGTCCTCAGGTGACTTTCCCTCTCTAGATACCGTGACCTCTAATGATTTTCCGTCTCTAGAAACCGTGTCCTATAATGACTTTCCCTCTCTAGATTCCGTGTCCTCAGGTGACTTTACCTCTCTAGATACCGTGACCTCTAATGACTTTCCCTCTTTAGATATTGTGTCCTCAGATGGCTTTCCCTCTCTAGATACCCTGTTCTCTAATGACTTTCCCTCTCTAAATACCGTGACCTCTAATGACTTTCCCTCTCCAGATACCGTGTCCTCTGATGACTTTCCTTCTCTAGAAACCGTGTCTTATAACGACTTTCCCTCTCCAGATACCGTGTCCTCTGATGACTTTCCTTCTCTAGAAACCGTGTCTTATAACGACTTTCCCTCTCCAGATACCGTGTCCTCTGATGACTTTCCTTCTCTAGAAACCGTGTCTTATAACGACTTTCCCTCTCTAGATACCGTAACCTCTGATGACTTTCCCACTCTAAATAACCTGTTCTTTGATGACTTTCCCACTCTAAATAACCTGTTCTTTGATGACTTTCCCTCTCTAAATAACCTGTTCCATGATGACTTTCCCTCTCCATATACCGTGTTTTCTGATGACTTTCCTTCTCCAGATACCTTGCGTTCTGATTTAAATATCTTAGGGTCTTAGCTGCACAGCCTAGAAAGATCGAGTTAGCTTAAGAAGCAAAAATAGTGCTGCATAACAGACTGAGTTCAGCGCCACAATTTCCCTTCAAAGCAATCTCCTTTTCTCGTGCACATTTTAATTTTATTTTTTAAGCTATTTTTTATATTCCACCTGGGAACTGATAACCTTCAGATTGAGACGCCAGTGGGCCCGTGGAAACTTTCATTGAAGATTCTAATCCAACCTTCTTCCATGCTAACAATGTGCAGGTTATTGTTGCCAGGGTGATATCGCATCAAGCATCTATAATACTTTGTATCATTTGCCACCAATGCAAGATTATCTTGCCTTTTATCTGTTGGAACGGATTAAAATTCAAGTCTTTCTGCATCAATCCCTCTTGGCATGGCGTTTGCTTGCCAGGGCGATAAGTTCCTCATGCCGCGCCAGACTTTATGATCAGATCTGCTGTTCACGCTTCAGGTTACCACCACTCGGCCAGCATCCAAGCAGTTTTTTTTTTTTTTTCGTCTTTCCTGGTTTAGGTTTAGCAATCTAATTATTTCTTGGCGAGCAGAAGAGAGTAACTTCAGCGGTTTTTTTAAAGTTTGTTTCGGTTGAGAGCAAATAGAGTTCTCTCCCAGGAGAACCTGCAGTACGTTGCCAACAGTAGGACGAGACGGTTTATCGATAAGATTAGCATAATGTTTGAACTTGTAAAATGTCTGGGTACTTTTACTATCGTAGAAAAGTTCTAGAAACTCTTGATCCAAGTGTGAAGGTTTTCATTTTATTTCCTTTTTGAAAAAAAAAAATATTCGTTCAAATTTCTCACCTTCGTAGAGGCATTACGAGACAATTATTCTTAATCGAAAAACATTTCTTGCATTGCAGCATATTAATGAGCTACTTAAACCTTCTCTCAATCCAAGCCCGCCTCTTCTGTCCGTGTCATTGCTATCTGTCTTGATTTCTCCTTGCGTTTCCTTATGCGCGCCCCCCCCCCCCCCCCCTCCCCCAATCCCAAATGTCTGTCTGCCTGTCTATCGCTGTCTGTCTGTCTGTCTATCTGTCTGTCTGTCTGTCTCTCTCTCTCTCTCTCTCTCTCTCTCTCTCTCTCTCTCTCTCTCCTTATTCAATAGATCTCTCTGCCTCTTTAAGGGTGTATATTGCTTTTCTTACGCTTTCTCTATTTACCGCGCTACTCTCGTACGGCTGTAACTTCACTCATCTCTTTATTTCCAAGCAGATTATCCTAGCAGAAACTTTTCTAACTCTCCTTTTATTGCGCTCTTGGGGTTAACATGGGTTATGAAATTGCTCAAGAAGAGAGATGTGTACCTTAGGGATGTGTGTAAGTGAGTAAAAAAAAAGTGCTTTGAAAAGAAATTAAAATATGCACACAAGCAAAATAAAACTTAAAATTAAACGAAGACTTTGAAAATGAAAAAAAAATGGAATTATCTTTTAAAAAAAAAGTCAAAACTGACAGTAAAGCAGCCAAACTTATATTTTACTCTTAGAAGCATAAATCTCTGGAGAGTCGAACCTCTCTCAAGCCCAAGAAAGCTCATAAAGAAAAAAATATAAAGTGGTTTCAGCTGCCACTTTGTCGGAGCCTGTGTTGATTTTATCGTCTCTGAAGTTGGCCGGCGTGTAACAAAGCCAATCAACCTCAGTGAACAGAGAAACCAGGTGAAGCGTTGAGCCGACTGGAAACAGCTGAGCACTCACTGCATGCACCGCTCCTCATGGCGAGATGGAAATGAGCTGTGCAGCAATGGTGACATCAGAAGGTCGTTAGAAAGGCCTCGTTGTTTGTTTTTTTAATGTAGCTGCAGTCAAAGCGTTTCTTTCTTTCTCTCCTTCTTTGTTCTTTTACTCTTTTTTAGCATATTGTGTAGTATGAATCATTGCAACTACTTAAGCACAGTGAAGTTTCTAGGGTTGTTTTTAAATAGAGTCGAGGTCACTGTATAAGATTTAGCGCAGTCATTCGCAGCAGCTTTATAATATAGCTAAGTCTGTTCTCACCGATTAATAGTTGTGGTCTCTGGAAGATCATTATTGTGCGGAATATTATTTCTATCTTCAGTTATTGCTTAGCAGGGTGAACTGGCATGTTGAAAAATTGAGTTATTTCGCTCAATTGGATTTAGAAGTGTTTTTTTTTCTATAATGAAAAGCAAATCAATGGCTGGTGAGCGCTTGCGTAAAGACAGAAACTTCCGCAGGAAAACGAAAACACCGTAGGGTTATAGCTTCTATTAAAACATTGTTAGGGGCAGTTCGTGGCGGCCAATTATTCCCAATCAATAGATCGCTTTGTACGATATTGCAACATTTTTCAAAATAAAAATTCTAAGAGGAAATAATTACGTAAAAATTAATGGCCATTGTGCAACCCAGCTATAAATTCGCCATCTCTCAGTGAGAGTCATTGCTTTTTGCTGGGGTAATTATCTGATGTTACACAACACAGGAAGAACGAATGGCGTAAAACAACAACAAAAAGAGGAAAACAAAACTTTTGAGATTCTGAATCTGGTGAATATCTGAGTCAGGTTCGCCCTGCCGCTTGCTTTTAACTGCTCTTGACGATCAAAGCCTAAATAACGTTTGCGACATAAATTATAATGTTTGTCCGACGTTAGATCTGAAGACACGAGAAAGATCCCTCTATGCCTGCCCTATACGCCATCACCCCCATAGCCTGGGTAACCTGCTTGGCATGAGACAATCCTGGAACTCCCGTCTCGGGATCTTCATATCCCCCCAGGCGTCATGGAATCACAATGGTGTGGAGCGAATCTCGCTCACCCGTGAAATGCACACGGCATAGATCTATAAATATCGCAGTCTACAGAGCAGCTCAAACTCAAAGCTTCACACAGGTAAACAGCAATCGCTTTGTTGTCAGGATCGCCGTCTTTGACGTCAGCAAAGAAGGGTGCAATATGTGTCTCTGTGATTTCAAGTGTGGACAAAAAGAGTGTGGTTATTAAAACAACCACAAAATTCTCTATCACCCCAAGCGTACATTAGACACGCCACTCGCGGCTACCATTGTATAATGCTTTTGTGTGAAAAGAAATTTGGAAAATTTGTATGCTTGGGAGGCATGTGCAAGTGTTTAAATATATATATATATATATATATATATATATATATATATATATATTGATTGCTTCTCATGGTACAGAATGTTCAGGAAGTGCAAATGAGAGAAAGAAATCTTAAAGAAGCCGAAGTGAGACAAAAATAACCTGGGGTTGTTGCTTTAGGCCAGCAGTGAGCGTAGACTGCATGTTACCGTGTGCTGCTCGTGACGGGCTGGAGAATTCTGCAGATACTTTGATAATTGGCATGGTATCCTCACCGGTCACTGCTACACCGTGTCTCTGTCTTGGTTAGGATGACGATCGATCTGTTAGTGTGTTTGTGACTGTGTTCTTACCCCGAGATGACCCGAAGTGTCGTCACCTCTTGGTGTGCGGGTCGAGGTTTAGATAGATATTGCCTGCACCAGATGGGACCTGGTAGAAAGGCTCACGCCCGCCTCTTTGTTACAGCTATGAAAAATGCAGAGCAGCGCTTGAAAATATAAGAAGCAATTTCCTGTTGAACGCCGGTAGCTTGGGTAATTATAGCAACAGGCGCAACCCTGTCTTCAAAAAATAAAGCTGTGCGCAATGCTGTCCTTTGAAAGTGCGCCTGGTTTTTGTGTGACGCCGAACAACTCTTTACTAAAAGATCAATGGCTTGATGCGGCAGGCGTTTAAAGCATTGACGTTTATCCCTTCATTCTTAAGGATCCGTGGAGTCAGGATTTACGTTAGATCGACCGTGGTCGTGAGCTGTACAAGTTGTGGAGTTTGACAAGGATTTCTGAAGCCGTGTCAACCACGGGCGGATAGTTTTTACTTCCTTGATAAGTGTTGATTCCTATTCGAAGCGCTGATGTCCTGCTACGATTGATTTGACTGATTCAGCTGCATATAAGTGTTGATTCCTATTCGAAGCGCTAATGTTAAGCTACAATTGATTTGACTGATTCAGCTGCATATAAGTGTTGATTCCTATTCGAAGCGCTGATGTCCTGCTACGATTGGTTTGACTGATTCAGCTGCATCCAGTGGAATTCCCAGTAGCACTGGTTTGATCTCGACATGCATGTGGTTGTGACATCACACAGTGATATCGACTGCCCGATCTGAACAGATTCTAGCACTGATTTGACATTTAAATCTGCTGTTACACGTATGATTGAATGACATGGAACAGGGAAAACAAAGTGTGGTACGATAGAACATTGTAAGAATAGTTTTAATCCCTTGATGTAATTTGTTAAAATAATCTTTTCTAAGCCCTTGAGATGGTTGTGACAGACCTCTGTAACTTAGATAACCAAGTGCTTTCCTTGACAATGTGGAAACGTGTGGAGAGACCTTCTTGCCCGGGGCTTTCTTTTGAATTTGAGTTAAGCTTGTGTTCAGTATTTTGATGACTTGCTGATCATGATTGATGCACAGAAAGATTCATCACATCTCTGTGAAGCTGTGTAAATTCAATATCAAATCGTATAAAACCATTTCATAATCACTGCATAAGGGACAGTTTAAGGAGAGAGGGGAAACAAGCAGATACAATTATAGGTGTATAAGTTTATAGCCTGTGGTTTTGAAATGAAGTGCAGAATTTATTTGTTCAAAGAGTTGTCGACAATGCCGGTCATAAGAGAACTGTTTATTTTTTTCAAGGAAGTAAAGAGCAGATAGATGTCAGCAGCTTGCATCTTATCACAACCTTTTATTTATATTTTTTTTGTGACAGCATAAGTTTGACTCACTTGGCGTGTTTATATAGCTAGTTGTTATCTCTCCGCACACACTGCCTGTGTGCATGTTTCTGTGCTGTGGGCGACAGAGACGGCGAACTGGTCGCGCGTCTAACTCGCTGCTGAAAGACAAAACAAACAGCGGTAAACCCGCACCATTTCCATCGATACCACCATCATCAGCTGCAACAACAACAACAACAACATCTGCATCAGGTCTACTTTTCCAGCATCCACCACCTCATCCCTGGACGTCGTTAGCGTTGAAGTGCAGTAAAACCAAACCCTGGTATACCCACCTGTCTATCTGTCTGTCTGCTCTTGTTTATAGCTGACTCTCAATCAAATCTGTCGATCTTTGTTTCCCCCCCAACTTTAGTAAACATGATTATTGGAAGCCTAACTCATCACGAGTGAATGATGTAGCCGCTGTCAGAGAATCGAGTCCATTAAATATTAATGGCGAGCCATTGAAATCACGAATAGGTTCAGTCCGTACGGGTTGGCTGTTGTGAATGTTTGCATGTGCTTAGTTCTCTTTAGTTAACAGACTCTCTCTCTCTCTCTCTCTCTCTCTCTCTCTCTCTCTCTCTCTCTCTCTCTCTCTCTCTCTCTCTCTCTCGCTCTTACTCTCTCTCTCTCTCTCTCTCTCTCTCTCTCTCCTTCTCTCTTTCTCTGTCACACAAGAATATTTTTTCTTTAGATTAATTTCCTCCTCTTTCTTACTCTCCCTAACATACACATTCTCACATCATTTTTTCCTGATTCCTTCTTCTCTTTTGTCTACGTCTACCTTCCGGCCCTAAGCTTTTAAAAACCTTTTCCTCTCCCAAGGCATTACTATTTTCTCTTTTTTTTTCCCCCACCATTTCTCTCCTTTTCCCTCATTTTTCTCCTCCTTCTCCCCTCTCACGTTATTTTATCTTTTCTATCCATTTTATTCACCTACCTCAACTTTTTCACCATGGCATTTTCTATCACTGTGTGTTTCTTCGCTCACCCTTCTATCTTTTCACCATCCCTCTCACCCGAAAGGTTTTGATCTCTTTATATCCTCCATCTTGTCTAGTGCCTGTCTCTCTCTATTGACACAGCTCACACCAAAAAGAAATGTTTTAAAAATTTTATTAATCGATACCGCTGTTTAACGTTTGTTTCCACATTTCCTCTCTTTCTCCCTACTTCTGACTCTTTCTTGATCTTCTTCATTCTCTGCCATTTTGATTTTCTTTCCTCCTTTCTTTATAATTATCTTCTCCCTTTCGTTTGCCCTACTCTTTACTGACTCTGTGCTTTTGTTTTTTCACTTTACCCAAACGGTTTTTCACTCTCCGTTTTTGATTCTCTCATTCCCATTACTGTTCAATTTTAAATGTCATAAATGCCAGAATCAATCCTCTCTTAGCTGAATGACAAAAGAAACACCGCTTAATAATGATTATACTCTACAGAGAATGCCAGCGACTCACATTATAAAGCAACCTCTATTACATGGATTAAAACTGAAGAGCTGTCGAAAAGCAAATAGGCCATTGTGGATTCGCGACGTGATGGATCTACCACCTCAAGTATTTTTCGAATATTGAAGTGTTACTCTGTAACGCTCGACAAAAATTGTCTTACATCTTCAAACATATTTTCAATTCGTTCTGTGGTAGGGAAACAAAGTACATGTAAAGTATACGAACTCGGCCATGTTGTACGGAATATTTTACAAAAAAAAAAAAGCTTGAGCCGAATAAAAAAAAAAAACAACTAATCTGTCTTGTGCAGTTAGGAGAACTCTATAACCCTCGTTTTCCTTGATTATAGATCGAAATCTAAGTATTTTATCCACTCCCCGGCCGGAGCTGTAGTTCGTACATCCGGCCGAAAGCGAGCGCTTGAGTTTATGTTTTTTTTATCTAGACTGTCCCTCCAGAGGAGACTTCTGTTTTTGTTTTTTTGTTTTTTATCTTCCCTTTAAAGCCTCCATCACGAAATTGTAAGGTTTTGATCAATAGCTTTGTGGTAGACAAGCAACATTATTGAATCCGAATCTGTGCCTGTAGAAAGCCGAAATAAGAAGCTTGTACCCCAGCAAATCGCTTCATAATTATCTTAACACAAGGCTTCTTTGTTTGCCGGAAACTCCGAATTTTACTCAACTTTGTGGAGGTTTTTTTCCGTCGGTTTATTCTCGTTATTTTTAAAATTTTTTTTCCTATTATTTTTAACTATTGCGCTTTTTAAAACCTGGACATCTAAACAATGCTCGTTCGCAATTAACGCACTTCCACTAGAATAGTGAATCTACTGATACTCGGGAAGTTCAAATTAAAAACGATAGGGATAACCACGAAGATATGGAGAGGAAAAAGGCAATACTTCAGTTTTTTTTTTTTTTTTTTTTTTTTTTTTTAAGAAACGGCAGCAGCTGGTCACAAAAGAGCATTGTGTCAGGAAATGTTTATGGTAAACATGTTCGTGGTAAAGGAAGATTACCGTCTACACAGTGCGCAGTAAGGGCTGTGGGCAGAGATGAGTGGCCAGCAATGTGACACGGAACATCTAGGATTATATTTACATTATAAACATTGCCATAGGACTATAATAACCTTATGTTTAGTGTTGAAGCGTCACATAATTATTTTTATCATCGTTTTGAACTAGGCTAAGTATCCTTGTGACAACAGCATACCGTCAATAACGCGACCAGCCGTGCGAAATCAATCAAAGCTTTCTCAACACAATCTCTCCTGCGGTTTTTTTCCTATTGATTTTTCTTATGTTTTTCCCCCCTTTGTTTGCAGAACCTTATCGTCTAATCTACTGTATTCTTTTCTTATATTTGGATACAGTCGTCCCAGCCTCTTTTCGCCGCTTATGTCTTTCTTACAATACTATGTCGAGTATTTTGTTCCCATATTGTTGTTTGAGTCATTTATCTCTTATTTTGTTATCAGCGGACTAAGCATCTGTCAGCTCATTGATCAATCATATTATGGTTTTCTTTTCATTTTCCTTTTATGGATTTTTATCTTCTGGCCTTTTGCCAACTTTTTTCCCTTTGTAATCCCCGTTGATTAACGTTCTCAGTTAAATGAAGAAATTTAAAACTGAGTTTAATTTGTGATTTAAAGATTTTTTTATCATGTCGTGCCGACCTCCTACGTTGGAGCTAATCCTCCCACTTTACGTGTTCGGGTATTACCTGTAAAGCACACAGCTGTTATCTTTGGCGCAGCAAAACTGTCCCACCTCTTGACACTGATCCAAGCGAGATAGAGGGTTCGTATCACGGTGGCTGGAGATAGAGTGTTTGACTCATAGCCACAACTGCGTAGGTCTCTCTGATTTTCTTATCTCTCTTAGCGCACCTCGGGGTTTTGTTTAAGTGCTTCAACAAAATCGGCTACCCTTTCTACGTCTTGTATCTGTGAAGCTAAACCTGGTACCTGGCGCATGGAAGCATTAAATTTTTTCTAGTTCGATAGTGAGCCTTTATTTTTTTGGCTCATTTTGTAGATAGCTGTTCAGGTGGTGGTTGTGGTGCTGGAAGAGAGGCACGGATCAAGCGCACCATGTACATTACCCTCTAACTGAATCGCCAGCAGCTCTTGTTCGTTCCAGTATCTCCAGATTTGATCAAATTTCGTATTGTTTTGGTTCAAAGCTGACATCGCTTTGGAGATGACGTTCCAAGCAAAATCTTTTACTTCTATATAAAACCTACAACATCTCTCACAGATGCCTTCATTAATATGACATCACAGTTTGGTCGGAACAGCAAAGTTGTGTACCCAATCATTAATAGTTTCTGATAAAATTATTGCCGCGACCAAATCTGACTTCGATAGAGCTAGGCGCTAGTGTCTCGTTAGCAGTCTTTACAGATTGACTTTAATTTATTTCACATTTCAACATATTTCATGCCTCCATGTGAGGCTCTAGGAAAGATCTAGGGGAAGGAAGCCATAGAATCAGATCCACTGGTGTCAGCATCTGCCTCAAACCGAGTCTCTCTCATGTCACAAAATATGACTAACTGCAGGCGGTAGAAATGGTGTTTCCAATGATTGTACCTCTGGTTTATAACTAAGTGAACTTTCGTGGCTTTTCTTACTACTCGCATCCAGCTTCGGTATCATCATTCTCTGTCACTGAATCAGGTGTCAAATCTACAAAGCTTTGTCAAATCCACAACGCTATGTCATATCCACAACACTATGTCTTATCGCACCATATACAATTAGTCTATCAATCCTGTCAACAATTTTATGTCAGTATTTCAAGTACTTGGTTCTTACCTCCATGCCACTGCTCTGTTTCATGTACCTGGTCCACAACACGTATGCCCACGCTCTCAATCAATCAACCAATCAGTCAACTCCCTTAACAATCTCCTCTCTATCAATGTTTCAGGTACCTGGTCCACAACACGTATGCCACCGCTCTCAATCAATCAATCAATCAATCAACCAATCAGTCAACTCTCTTAACAATCTCCTCTCTCTCAATGTTTCAGGTACCTGGTCCACAGCACGTATGCCCACGCTCTCAATCAATCAATTAGCAATCAATCAACGCTCTTTACAACCTCCTCTTTCTCAATGTTTCAGGTACCTGGTCCACAACACGTATGCCCACCTGCAGGGCGGGGCGAGTCCAGGCCGCATGGACGAGCTCCCTGCTGGTATGGGTGGGGGCGGGGCCGGCCCGGGTGGCGGTATCCCAGGCCTCATGATCAACAGCGCCATCGGCCTGGGTGGAGGATGCTCGCCCATCAGTTCCGGGGGAAGTCCGATGGGAATGTCCGGAGACGAGTTCCGGTCTCACAACCACGCAGAGCGGACGATGCGACGGCTGGAGCAGTTCTTCGGGAAGCGGCAGCTGTGTGACGTGGTGCTGGTGGCCGAGGAGCGCCGTGTGCCGGCCCACCGCCTGGTGCTGAGCGCCGCCTCAGACTATTTCGCCGCCATGTTCACCAGTGACGTCCGTGAGGCGGCCATGGGGGAGATCCACATCAAGGGCGTCGACTCGGACGCTCTGGCCAGCCTGGTGCAGTACGTCTACACAGGTGGGTGCAACAAGTGGGGAGAGAGAGAGAGAGAGAGAGAGAGAGAGAGAGAGAGAGAGAGAGAGAGAGAGAGAGATAGAGATAGAGAGGAAGAGAGAGAGAGACGGTGAGAGAGAGATAGGAAGGGAGGGTGAGCGGAGAGAGAGAAAGAGAGAGAGAGAGAGAGAGAGAGAGAGAGAGAGAGAGAGAGAGAGAGAGAGAGAGAGAGAGAGAGAGAGAGAGAGAGAGAGAGAGAGAGAGAGATGGCTAAAAGAATCTGTGTGATATATGGATATAGTTTACTTTTTTCCCTACAAAATCTCTATGGCATTTCCGAGCATATTAAAAAAGTCCCCCTTCAAATAAAAAGGGGCTGAGAAATTTATTCCCCCAAGGTAATCCAGCACTGTCAGCGAGACTCGAACCTGCCCAGTGTCAGGGCTAGCACGGAACACTACTGCCGTCGATGTCTAGAACACTGCACGAAATTCTCTATCTAGGGCTATGACAATCCTTACCAGACTTAAGTTCCATGTTTAAATTCTGAGAAAGTTTTAGGGACGTTAAAGAAATCAGACTAGCTAAAATCTCCTAAAACAGTTTTGGATGTCTTCACTAATACGACAATCCAAAGATTCTCTTCATAGATCGGTGAGAGAGATTAAGGTGGTAATGAAATAATGTAGAACAACGTTATTTTGTTCTGTATGAGAAGAAGAGAAAGAGCCACAAGATCTTAGCTACCAACAACTTGACTGACCAAGAAGTTGCTCTGTACAATTCTGTAGAACGCCATAAAAAGTAGTCCTGATTCACAACATTTTAGACCCAATAATGAGAGACCTTAGTGGATGTTAAACATTAGAGCCACTCTCGTGTCCAATAATTGTCGAATTTTGTAGGATCGATTTTCTCGCCTTGCCTCATTTCCCATGATTGTCGCTCTATTTCTTTCTCTTTCTTTGGGTCACTCTTTCTATTTCTCTCCGGACTTGTTAACGCTTAAGTGTTTAGGTGTGTGTTAAAATTTTTGCATTGATTTTCATTTATTTTCAGTCCGTGCCTGTCTAGGAATCTCTTTACCTTCATTATCCTCTCTCTCTCTCTCTCTCTCTCTCTCTCTCTCTCTCTCTCTCTCTCTCTCTCTCTCGCTCACTTCCTAATACTCAAGAACCCGTTTACCAGTGTCCGAGTCCTGTCCTTATCGGTTCGCATTGGACCACTCGCATCTCTCTCTCTCTCTCTCTCTCTCTCTCTCTCTCTCTCTCTCTCTCTCTTTCTCTCTCTCTCCCTCCCTCTTTCTCTCTCTCTCTCTTCCTCCCTCCCTCTCCCTCTCCCTATCTCTCTCTTTCTCCCTTCCTCTCCCTCTTCCTCCCTCCCTCTCCCTCTTTCTCTCTCTCCCTCTCTCCCTCTCCCTCTCTCCCTCTCCCTCTTTCCCTCTCTCAGTCCCTCCCTCTCCCTCTTTCTTTCTCTTCCTCCCTCCCTCTCCCTCTTTCTCTCTCTCTTCCTCCCTCCCTCTCCCTCTTTCTCACTCTCTCTCTCTCTCTCTCTCTCTCTCTCTCACATTCTAATCTTCAAGAACTCGTACACCACGGTCAAAGTTTTGTCCTTTATTTCTGTCCCTTTCGCCTCGCAGGCCATCAGACCAGTTGTATATATGTCTATCTGTCTATCTGACTGTCTGTCTCTCGATCTTTTTCTCTTACCCCCTCTCTCTGTCACTTTCTCACTTCAACAGATTGATAGTTCTCAAGATAACAGTTAAGTTTAGACATAGTCCCAGAATCGCATTCCATCTTTGTCCCTAAGGCTCGCCACTTTTCTTCTCGAGAAGTGGGTCATTGTTCCGATTGGTAGTGATTTTTTCGTCACTGTCTGAATGGCTTGTCTTCTCACTATCTTGTAGGCTATATCTACGCTTTTAGCACTCCCTGGCGTCAGACCTGTCTGCCACAGTGCTATAGCATCCATCACAACCATCAGATAGAGAAAGTGTGAGTTTTACTCACACTGGATGATTTTGTCGGTAGATTTTTTCTAAATAACCACCGGTGTCCTAAGTGTGATTTTATTCTTCACTTTTATGTTTAGGGCGTCGAAGAGAGAATATGTGTGTTTAAACGGAACTTTTTTTTTAAAATGTTATTTAAGAATTTTGAATGATTATCATTTTCGTGTTGGCTTTTGGTTTTGTAAATGCAATCTTGCAAATGCAAAATTATTTATTTGCAAGCACTGGCTTCCATGCTGTACCAAGTTTCATTAAGTTGTTGCCCCCATCTCGCGGAGTTGAAAGATAGTTTTTATGATCACAATAAGATTTGCTTTCCATTCATAGTTCTACGTGTGTTTGTAAATCCTTTTCTCATAGCTCCTTGAAATCCACGATTATTTTTTTTTCCGTTTCTTCCCACTTATTTAAAATAACATTTTCCCTTCCTAAGCTCGCTTAAAAAGGAAGTCCATCTCAAAATGTTATCTCCCTCCTTACTGCCTTCTTTTTTATTTACCCTCCCTCTAAATCTCTCTCTCTCTCTCTCTCTCTCTCTCTCTCTCTCTCTCTCTCTCTCTCTCTCTCTCTCTCTTTCTCTCGTCGTAGCTCCTTTGTCATGATGCTATTCGTGAAAAAAAAAAAACTTAAAACAATATAGACTCCATCTCACTAGACTTTTGTTCTTGAGTGTGTCAAACATCGCCAAATCCACTTCCTCTAGTCCCTATCGGAAACAGTGGACACATTTCCCCCAGTCTCGCATAAAATCGCAGTGCTTCAATCTGGATACTGTGTACCTAAAGTGTTTTTTTAATCGCTTTTCAATCATATGAGAGGTTCAGTGATTGTCTTATTGCAGATTGTTATACAAGAGATTTCCCATCACGGGACTTTGAAACACGTTCATGTGGTGGTCTTGTATTAGTGTATGGTCTCGTTTTGGTAGCGTTACTCTGCATGACCATGGCCTGTTGACTCGCTTAAAATAGCTTTTTAGGTGGACAATTTATATCGCAATATTCCTCTCATATCCTTCTAAACATTTAAGAGACGGTGTTTCATTCTGGGCTTGTTTACAGTGGTCAGCAATTCTTTCATGCTCAGTTGATTAATGGCAATAACTTATAATTAGGGTTATCAACACCATAAACAGCTGTAGGAGAGAGAGAGAGAGAGAGAGAGAGAGAGAGAGAGAGAGAGAGAGAGAGAGAGAGAGAGAGAGAGAGAGAGAGAGAGAGAGAGAGAGAGAGAGAGAGAGAGAGAGAGAGAGAGAGAGAGAGAGAGAGAGAGAGAGAGAGAGAGAGTGAAAAGCAAAATGATGGGAGACAAATACAGATGAGACCTAAGACTTAGCTGATAGGAAGAGTCTTCCCCCACAAGCAGTGTCGTCACTCTTCTCACTCCACACTCATACTATCAGCTTTGATTGGACTGCATAAAAAAAGTACATAGGACTTTTCATTTGTGTTACTTGCCGAACATATTTCTCATACCCTTCACATGAACACAACCAAACCAGAGGTCATCGTCGAGTGTCCGTGATTGATTGGTTTCTCCGTTTCACGGAACCTGTAATTCTAGCTGTGAGAGAGAGACACCGGGGAGAAGTCCGGCAAATTAGAACGACCTCATAGATCTAGAACTGAGACAATCATCAAGTGTCTGAACAGGCCCGTGAAGCACCCAATACCTGGAGGCCAAGAGGCTCCACCAGATCTCCACTCTGGACGTTGAGCTGGTCGCAAGCTCCGTTATTACTTGTCGGCTCCTGATCGATGCGGCCCATTCATCCGATTGGCTGCTGTCGGTGAGGTGTCGCCAGGGGCCACAACCCACTTTCCCCGCCTGTGATTATGTCAGCTTGATGCGCCGATGGTCTTGTCAATTTAAGCATCGCCTCTCATAGAACTCCATAAGATTTTTCCCACTGGCCTTTTTTCTCGCCGGCCCCGGAATCGCTGGACCCATAAAACTGGGTTTGTCGGCTTTTCTGACAAAATTATTTTCCGCAGTCTGGTTCACCCCAGAGTTACGAGAGATATTTCAAGCTCAATATGAGGGCTTATCTAAAGGGAGGGGGGAAAATGAGATCTACGAACTTTATAATAAAGGACAAAAAGAAAGAGGTTTAATATTAAATAACGCTGTTGGTTTCTCGTAAAAGACTCAGAGCGGGGGAGAGGGGGCAGACGATAGATCACTGGGTTGACAGTACGGAAATCTAGAGGTCCGAATTATCGCTTGAGGTGCGTGATTGCGAGGTTGGAGCTCGTCTAATCACACCCATTCTAAAGCTTGATGGGAGCCTAATAGTCTTTATGGCTGTAGAAGAAGCAATGGCACTAATTCTTTTCTTCGTTGGTCTGCAGAGAAAAATTAAACCACATTCATAGACTTTCGTAGAGCCTGACAATTATTGGAACTTAAGATGTACCTCCAGAAAGTTTGTAATTACAACATGAAGACCGGGAACGTGACCCTCATCAGAAAAAAGGAACTCTACCCCCTGTTAGACCTTCTTTTTTCCATAAATAGACAAACGTGTTCACATACTTCTCTCACTTTCTATCTATACAAGCGGCCTTTGTTTTTTCACACAAAAGGAACCCTACCCCTGTTCGACTTTCTATCTTTTTTCCATAAATAGACCAACTTCTCACACTTTCTATCTATGCAAGCGGCCTTTGTTTTTCCACACTCTCCCTTGGTCCCCTTCCCTAGTCTTCACATCGTGCTTTTGTTCAGACCAAAAGGTCAGAACGCACCGCCTTCACTCACTAAAGTGGAAGGTATTCAGAGAAGCACATAAGACCAACTCAATATACGCGTTCTTGATTTGCTCATCCATGTTTTTCATGGTATCTTTAAAAAACATTCCGCATGCAACCTATAGAGCCAGACCTTTTTAAAGATTTAATCACATAGGGCGCACTAAAGCTTATGATCAAGCAGTGGGCAAAAGAAATTGTAGGTATGTTCGAAAGAATGAAAGTTCAAACATGATTATTACACCACTACCACCACGACCACGATCATCATCATCATCATTATCATGACCTCTAGTCTCTTATATTGTTGTGTTATTATTATTGTTATTGTTTTATAATTCGTCGGCATTCATTCCTAAAAAGATATTTGGGATGAGCTACGGATTGACTCCAAGGTATCTGGTGACTGTTTAAACTGCAGCGTCTTTCTCAGGCTCAGAGTACATTTCTCAACTGAACTGTCTTTCTTATCTCTTACAGCGTATCACATCGCGCAATGACTGGCTTCTGTTTGCTTTGTTGATAATGTGACAAGTAGCTAATGTTATGGTGCTATTGTTCCGATTATTCTTTAAATTCTCAAAATTCTCGTATCACCTTTGCTATCCACATCTCTATTTCTTGTCTCTGTGTCCAGGGCATGTCCAGCTGCGGGAAGATAACGTGGAGAATCTCCTGTCCGCTGCCTGCCTGCTCCAGATGTCGGAGGTTGTTGAGGCCTGCTGCGGGTTCCTCATGAAGCAGCTCCACCCGTCCAACTGCATCGGCATCAGGCAGTTTGCTGACCTCCAGGGCTGTACTGACCTCTACAAGGTCGCCAACAACTATGTCATGGTCAGTGGAAGGAAAGGGTTGAGGAAGGAAGAGACTAGGGACATATATACACACACACACAGTTGATCAGGCAGACTGACAGACAAACAGAAAGACAGATGAGAAAACTGCATGAAAGACTGAGCGAGATGGAGAGCTATGAACAAACAGCGAAGGCGAAAAATCGGGAGAAAAACATAGGAGCGATAGATAGATAGATACAATGTAGATAGAAAGGTAGATAGACTGGATGGATAGATACGAACGTGCATACAAACACTCATTCATAGATACACTAGTTAGATTTCACCTTGAGGGTCAGATCGATCCAGATACTAGAGAGAGGAAAGAAAAAGGAAAGAGAAGGAGCGATACGGCACAGACACAGCCAGAGAAAAAGACTGAAGGTTAGAGTCCGAGCCAGGGATAAACTAGCATAGATTCATGGACAATGACAGAAATATACAATTACAACGAGAGAGACGAATATGTACAATCAAAGAGAAAGGCTCACATTTTGACAATCAGGTGTAGAGAAACAGAAAAGAAGAATGAATATCCAGTTGTTCCGAGCATGTTTTACGAGAGTTGGCTTCCAATTGAGGCTGTCAATTGTTCATGTTTTACGAGAGTTGGCTTCCAATTGAGGCTGTCAATTGTTCATGTTTTACGAGAGTTGGCTTCCAATTGAGGCTGTCAATTGTTCATGCATCGTTCTCCAAGCCAGGAGTTCATTATAACAATGGAATCGATTCGGGTGTCTGGAGCCTGGGGCAGTCGTTGGAGCAGACATGCAAATGAGCAAAAATCAGCGTTTTTCCTAGCGTTTCTTTGAAGTAGTCTTTCGGGTTGCTTATAAATCTTTGTTTATAAATCACGCGTTATTGTTATTCGACGACGTGTTTCTTTCTCAGATGTGTATTTATTAACCTTTATGTAAAGTTGCAATAACTGTATTCTTTCCTATTTTGTACTTGTCCTTTCTTGGAACAAGAAGTATCGAAATTGTCAGTTCTGATTTGGAATACTGAAAAGTTATTGAACAATGAAAAATTGATTTTTTAGCTCCTTAAAATCATTGAACCTCGGACATGAAGGCGTGTTGAAATCAACGAAAGGACGAAAAGAATCGGTTAGTGAAAATTTAAGTCTTACATGTGGTATGGACCTAAACTAAAAGCATAAATATCGTTCAAAAGTCCAGCCTGTTTCATAGAATATAAAGTCAATCTGAAACAATTCTGCGATTCAAATTTTGGTCTTTAAATGACGCCAGAACTCCCTGCGCTGTTAATTTCAGAACCTGATGAATTTGTGTAAAAATAAAATTTTTTCTGCTCTGCATATTAAATGGTTCTCGTTTTTTAGACGGACGGGTAAAGAAAATGACAAAGAAAATTAATTCAATGTTACTTAACAGCACTTTCACCATGATTTGTGGTTAATGATGCAACTTGCAGCAACTGTATGACGAGCTGTGTTCTATCCTCATGCTCTCTCCCCAGGACCGGTTCATGGAAGTGATGCATAGCCAGGAGTTTGTGCTGCTGCCGTGTGACGAGGTGTGCAAGCTCCTGGCCAGTGACGACATCAACGTGCCCAGCGAGGAGATCATCTTCGAGGCGGTGCTCCGCTGGGCGCAGCACGACCTGCCCGCCAGGAAGAAGTGCCTCGCCATGTTGCTTGCTCACATCAAACTGCCGCTCATGGCGCCACAGGTAGCTTTTTTTCTTTTCGTGATAAGTTTTACCGGGTAACTGATATTGTAGATAAAGACTTAAATTTTCATGAATAGTTTCATCATGATTTCTTCATTCAATATAGCATAGTATCCACAGATTCTTCATCCTCTTTTATTTCACCCATAACTGTGAACATCTCTCTGTTTTTCAATTTTTTTTTTTAATTTCCAGAACCACTTATATATTTGTAAACATAGTCAACGATTTTTATAATTTTTATTCAAACTGCACAGTTCATCGCTGATCATGTGGAGACCAACGCTCTATTCCAAGACGACAAGGATTGCCACCAGCTGATCATGGAGGCTTTGAAATACCATCTGTTGCCGGAGCGGCGCTCCTCTCTCCAGTCTCCTCGCACCAAGCCCAGGAAATCCACAGTGGGAGTCTTATACGCTGTCGGTAGTATGGAGTGCACTAAGGGTAAGTCGACTGGGTTGAGTTACTCTGGGATTTATTAGAATAACTTTGACCTTCTCTTGTTAAGGACTACATTATTCAGAAGTGTGAATACAGATTGGAAGCTAGGTCCACTTTGCATACCTCATGGTTTCTATTGGCAAGGGTGTGTCAATCTGGACCACATTTTTTTGCACCCTCCCTCTGTCTCTTTCTCTCTCTCTCCCCCCTCTGTCTCTCTGTCTCTCTGTCTCTCTGTCTCTCTCTTTCTTTCTCTCTCTCTCTATCTGTCTCTCCCCCCCCCCCCCTTATTTTTCCTTCCATAGCCTCCCATCTACTTTTCTATCCTTTCTTTTTCATGCTATGCGTGTATGTGTGTGTAACAAGACACAGATTTCAATAAAACTGACTCAAGAAATACTGGATGTTAAAGCGCTAGCAGTTTTTTCTTTTTTTTTTGAGAACAAGGTTATACAGAACTGCTTAAACAAAAATTTATGCCTTTTTTGATTAAGAATCTAAAAAATACATAGAATTCAAAATTTTCCAGAGACTCCACAACTAATGGGCATAAGTTAAATAATAACATTTTTTTTATTCTAATGTTTAAATGCATTAAGTAAAAATTTTCATTTTCAACGCAGGCCCAACCAGTATCGAGAAGTATGATCTTCGCACCAATACATGGACACAAGTGGCCTCAATGTGTGGCAGACGGCTCCAATTTGGGGTCGCCGTGCTGGAGGAGAAGCTCTTTGTCGTTGGCGGCAGAGATGGCCTCAAAACATTGAACACAGTCGAGTGTTATGATCCTAAGAAGAAATCTTGGGCTCTGATGCCTCCGATGTCGACACATCGCCATGGGCTGGGTTGGTACATTTTATTTTTGTTTGGTTTAACGATATTGGAGGCAATTCAATTATGTGGTTGTTTAAATTTCAGATCATATATGCTCTGTATTTTGTATCTTGACTGTGAATTGTTTAGAAAACTTTCAAGATTTGTAAAATAGTTGAGATGTACAACAGCTGATGCAGGCGAAAAAAAAGCAACAGTATTCTAGGAATGGCTTTGCAGTGTTCTCTCATGACCTTTGACTAAATTGTTAAGGTTTCATTAGCCTAAATTACCAAATTCAGCTGATTTTCTCAGTTTCTCTGTTTAGTCTGTCAACCATAGTCTGCCTGTTTCTCTGTTTAGTCTGTCAACCATCGTCTGCCTGTCTCACTCCCTCACTTTTCCATCACGCTCTTTCTTTTTTATCTGTCTGTCTATCGGCTTGTCAATATTTCAACCTGATGTTGTTTGTCCCACTGTATCTACATTCTTGTTTGTCTACCTATATCAACTCATTTCTTTCTCTCTCTTTTTCTCTAATTCCATCATACAGCTGTATATGTCTATGTTTATCCCTGTTATTGCCTTTAACTGGTTTGTCTTCTATGTTGTACTTTGAATCTATCATTTTGGCATCTCTACTCCCTTGATATGATAATTGATCCTTCCTAATCCATGCATGTGTTTAGGTGTCGGTGTGCTAGAGGGACCCATGTATGCCGTTGGTGGCCATGACGGATGGTCTTATCTCAACACGGTGGAGCGGTGGGACCCTCAAGCCAGGCAGTGGAGCTACGTGGCCCCCATGTCCACAGCCCGAAGCACAGTAGGAGTCGCAGCACTCCATGGAAAGTAAGAACTTTAAATAAGCTTCTGTTATTATATGTTGAGTGGCTTCAGACAATCTCTACCAAGATGAAAAAATTACAGCCGAGATTAGCCTGAGATTTTCAATGCTTTTCAGTAGTGTTGTCAAGCCACACTCTGATCTGTAGATCTAGATGAGTCTGAGGCCAGAGATCTGTTCATAACATATGATGGGTGTGGCCTACGAAAATAACCTTGAGAGGATTAGACTGATCATCATCAGGATCCACATTCTAACCTGGTGTGGGCTACCTGGCACTAGGATCATTTCAACCTTGGGTGGGCTGTCTGATGCTGGGATCAAATTTATCGAATTGTTCCTTCACTTGCCTTCATAGGAGCAGCTATAATCATCCAAGCATGAAAGGCTAAAGTGAAGTTAACACTTTCAAGTAACCATAATTTATGTCCAACTCTCTCAAACTGTAACCCATGTCACTTTCCCCAGACTTTATGCTGTTGGGGGTCGTGATGGAAGTTCTTGCCTGAAATCTGTGGAATGTTTCGACCCACACACTAACAAATGGACGCACTGCACGCCCATGTCCAAGCGTCGAGGAGGTGTTGGTGCAGCCAACTGTGGAGGGTATCTTTATGTTGTAGGAGGATATGATGCCCCAGCCACCAACCCACAAAATAGTCGCTTTGATTGTGCTGAAAGGTGAGCGCAGTTAAAGAAATGATTCCCATTGAACATTTGAATTAAAAGTGCTCAATTTCTCTAGTTTTTTTAAGTTATTTGGTTTTAAATATTTCAGTTGGTGATTTCCAAAAAAGAAGCAAAATATTGTTGGGAAGATTTTTTTTAAGATGTGGAAATGCATTATACTCTTGAAGCTTATTTGTAATTGTTTCTTGGAAGGCAAAATTTAATGGAAGTAAATATCACTGAAAAAAGTTAACTGCAGATCTAGATTCAAACCTAGGAAAATGAACTATATTAAGCAAACTTTAACACTTTACCTAGATCTAGATTTAGAGTAACATATCTTTATTTTAATAAATAAATAAAAAGAAACTATTTGAACATTTATATATTTATACAACTGGCAGTCCCCAAACGTTGTTTGGACCAGTTTCAAAGGTTGGCAGCAAAAAAACAAAATGACTGGTGTTAAAAATTTCTCTCTAGTGTGAAAGATAAATATCAGTTAAAGTAAAATAATAGATACAGTTTTTCAGGAGGAAACAAAACCCTTGTATGGAAGTTTTAAAAACTTTTGTGTGTATGGTATATTGCTTTCCTTAAGGATAGTGAATCATCACTGCATTTAGCAAATCAGGATTGTGTATGGTGCTTCACATGATATTCTAAAAACTTGGTTCCAATTTTTCCTGCTTTTTCTAATCTTAGTGAAATTGAGAATGCATGTGCAACAAAACTTTTTTTAATTTGAGAAAACAAGATGAAAAGCCAGCTTGCCTTGCAAATTTTTACTAGGCTGATTCTGTTAGGTCTAATTAAATGTGCAGTTTTATCTCTTTTTTCCTTCTCCAGTTTGGTGACCAGTTTACATTCTCTAAAGTATCCTAAAAACCCCTCTTTTCCCTCTTTTTTTTTTTTTTTTATACAAGTACTTGCTTTATGTCCAGAGTGTAGGCACCTCTGAACATTCTTAGTATATTTAGCTGTCATATTTGTCAGTGTTTCAGAAGTATACATAAATCACATACTTTTCTTTATTTTACTCATCTACTTCAAAGCTCATTTTAATGATCTTTTGGCTTTTTTAAATATGGTTTATTTTAACAAGTGCTTCTAGCTCTAATTCAAGTGAATTTGTTCCTCTCAGATATGACCCCAAGACTGACCAGTGGACCATCATTGCTCCCATGAGTTGTCCAAGAGACTCAGTTGGATTATGTCCCCTGGGAGATAAGCTCTTCTCTGTGGGAGGCTATGATGGCATGCAGTACCTCAATGATGTGGAGTGTTATGATCCCGGATCCAACGAGTGGATCAAGGTCAGTTAGACTACTAGTCATGAGCATAGGGTCCTGCAAACTTTGTCGCAAATTACAAATTTTTCTCCAAGAATTTGCATGAATGAACGTTATGGCTCTATATTCTTATAATGGAATCTCCTTGGACTTTCCTGGAAAATTTGACACCACAGGTCTACAGCTTAATGGTCAAAAAAGGGTTAGGTAAAGATTGCAATTCTCTTAGGGAAAAAATTACAATGAAAATAAGATTTAATTTTTAGAACCAGTACAAAAAGGATAATTCGGTTTTGGAAAAAAAAAATAAAATGAATCAATTTAGATAGAAAGACTTATATTGTATTCTTCATTTAAAACCATGACACCCTCTGTCACCCCCCCCCCCCACACACACACACACACACCCTTTTTCCCTATTTAAATATCCTAAACAAATTCTTTAAAAATCCCGACGGAAAATATTGATCCTGAAAGGGGGAGGGAGATGGCTGGTAGCTTTCTGATTTAAGAAGCATAAAACAACAACTATTAGTGGAGAAAGCACACCATTCACAGATCCTTTGGGCCTTGAGGAAGCTAAAGCCATACAAATTGGACAGTTTTAACAATATTTAAATCTCATGCATAAATTTTACACAAGAAAGTAAAAATGTAACAAAACAAGAAAAAGGCAATTTGGCTTCTAGTTCCAACAGTCCTAGAGGTTTCACCATCCTATATAACTTTTTCTCACCATGAATTTTATGCAATGGCTGTGATAGGAATTCAGTAGCATATTTATATTTTTTTTAATTTGGTATGGCTTTGCCATTTCAGGTTACCCTCAAAGAGTAGAATATAATCATCATATGATCATTACTCAATAACCAGGGTTTATAATTTGATATAGCTCTCTTTATTATCATGACATATGATGCCCAATGATATACATTTCACATCCTACACTTATGTATTTTCACACAAACATACTTTTGAGTCACTGTATGCTACACAACATAGTGACAGGGTCCTATCAAGCAGAATCTGTATGAGAATGCTGAAATTTTTACATCATGCACCATGCAAACGCTGAGCAGGGTGATAAAAAAGATTAAAGTCAGTGGACAAGTAATATCAACAATCAATCAGTCTATAAATATCCTCTTTACATTTATTTCCTTTCCAGGTGTCACCACTGTGTACTGGCCGTGCTGGAGCCTGTGTAGTCCACATGCCTAACAGCTGACTAGTGCGCGCCTCCTGCTCTTGTCACTACAGCAGCAACTCAGGAACCAGCGGCAACGTCCACAGCGTTAACAAGGCAGCATGTAAAGCTCAAGCTCTTGCTGTTCTCAACCGATGGATTGAAAGGAGACCCATTTCCCCATCACAACTACCACCATCATCAGCGTCACAAATAAATTCCTCATCACAATCGTCAAAGTCTCCATGTTTTCGTCGCACTGGCTCTAAAGATTCCCGCAAAATTGCTGCTAGTAGTAAAGGAGGTGGAGGGAGCACTTCAAGGAAATTGTTTAAGTGACACCTTTGATGCTAGAGAGCATTCGATGAAACCTTTATAAAGAGAGAGCTTGAAAATGAAACCTTTCTGAAATTCATGTCTGGATAAGAAACTTTGTACAAGAAACTTATGGAAAGAAAATTTTAATGTGTTTAAATGAAAAGTTGGTGCAAATAAAATTCTAATGCTGAAGTTTTTGGAAAGATAGATTTAAAAGAAATTTGGTTCATGAAAGTTGCTTGAATGAAACTGTGGGGTAAGATGGAGATTTTTTCGCTTGCATATAAACATGAAAATGTACTGCTTATCCATTAACTATCGACTTCTCAATTGAATTTGACTTCACCCATTTCGTTCACTTATGATGAAGCTTTATTTCAATCGAAGGCATAGGCTGCAAGCTGAGCAATGTCTAGTGTGAGGCAGACACTGATAGATTCACTGCTAGCTGTAAGAACATCTGAAGTTAGTGATCGAGATTTATATCTGTTGACCGCAGAGTAAATGCACTTTTTATGAGCAGAATTTGCTCCTTTTCTTTAATTGCTTGAGTTCATGGTGATTTAATGATTATTAAATGACATTTATTTGATATCTATGTTTTGTTTTGTACACCAAGAAACTGAATCTGTAGTTTTATGTGTTTTCTTTTAATTAATGTATGGGTACTGCTGATGTGTGGTAAATTTTTTTTTCATTATCAGTTTAATGGACCTCATCTATTATCATCCATTTTTTAATGTTTGACCCAATAACTGTGAAATTTTTTTTTTGAAAAGTATAACTTTGTATTGATATGTTGTAAATTTTATTCAAAGTATTGTAGGGTGACAGGGCATTTTCATCATCATCATTTTTATTTATATTATTATTATTATTATTATTATTATTATTATTATTATTATTATTATTATTATTATTATTATTATTATTATTATTATTATTATTATTATTATTATTATTATTATTATTATTATTATTATTATTATTATTATTATTATTATTATTATTATTATTATTATCATTATCATCAACAATATGATTATGATGATTCTAATTACTGTTTTGGTAATATCTTTCTTGTAAATGTTATTTTTTTTTCTTGATTTAAAACAGCTCTGCATTTCTTAATTTATCAGACTTTTCAGGGATAGAATGAAATACCTGGTGCAATATCATAAAATAAAGGGTTTGTTTTTACATCAGCTAATTGTTAGTGAAATTTGATTTTTGCTTTGGCAGCAACAATTATGGTTGGCTTCCACTGAAATCACCTTGCTGCTATAAAGTCATTATTTCTTGTGTAATTTGCTTTGGATATATAAATTCTTCTTATTTGATTTATATTTATAACATTTGGGGCTATAATTGAGAATCATTCAGACCATTTATGGCAAAGTTTTTTGCCTTCAAAGGTATTTTTATCCAAACAGTATGTACGTGGCAATAGTTATTATCTCTATAAATTTCTTAATTTTTCTAAAGGTATTAGAATCATAACTATAGTAAGAAAAAATAACCACTTTAAAATCTTCTTTTTTTTTTAAACTAACATGCCAACCACTCAGCTCATCTAAGTGGGTTTCTGCTCATGTCTTAACATGTACAAGAACGTCCAGTTATTTGGACTACCCTGGATGTCAAAGGATTGTAATTATTTTTTGTGATGCAGGCATAAGTAACTTCTCTAGTGACAGAATAGGCTCTTCACAGAGGCACAAAAACTCTCTGGATGAAAACAATAACAAAAATGCGATACATTCATGTTTCTGTTCTTCAGTCAAGCAATGTCGTTGTTAGCAAGAAAGGGAAAAAGTAGTTCAAAAAAATAATTTCCTTCTTGCTAGCTTGAATTTTTTTTTTCTTTGTCATCTTTGCATATGAATTTTAAGGCAGTTTTGTATGAAATTGGACACATGTGCAATTTGAGAAGATAAAAGCTTGCCTCATATTCACTCTTCATATCTATAAAATATATTTATGGCAGCCAGTTCTATGAATGCCATTTTTCTCCACGTATAACTAAATACCAACACCCTCAAGGCTTTCCTTCTTATTATATCAGTTGGATTGAAACTCATACTCACTAATTCAAGATGTTCAAATCAACTTTACTTTTTGATTTTCTTGAGATCTATACACTGGAACACTTTTGATATTATAAAGCTTCAATACTATCATTTTTAAACAGTGTGCCTTCATAGTGTAATTCATATTATAAGTAAGCCATACATATGAATAATCTTATCACACATAAAGTCTTATGATTAACCACTATTTTGTGACCTGTTTTGGCCCTGCATTAAATTAAAGTGTCAATTACAAGATTGAATATCATTTAATGGAGTGTGTAAATAGACAAACAATTTTTTATTACATTTTTCTCCTAATATTTAGGAGGGAAAAACAGTTTGGGGCCAATATTGCTTGATATGATTACATATGTGAAAATCTCTTTCCGGTAAAAGAATTTTACTTTTCTTTAATGCTAAGTGTTGAGACCATGAAGTAATGCTATGCTCCCCTTGCCAGTTATGTTTTGATTTTTTATGTGAAACTAAGCGCCAATATTTTTGCTGGTCCAGATTCCCGATGAAGAATATTATTGTTTTGTTTTGATAATCAGGGAATGTAATGAGTGTCAGTAGAAGAGAGATGGTGTTTTTATTTAAAGGTTTTAATTTTTCCTTTCCATATTTTCTCCTATCGTCTCAAAGAAAAAGATCATATTCTCTTATCTAAATACTTTAAAAAAGCTGAAAATGGAACATTTTTTCAATGTGTTACTTCATAAAATCTTCACCCTTTGGAAGCTCAGAAAAAATGGTTTTTCCACATATCAGTATTTTTGAATATTACACTCGGGACTCCTGACTGGTTTGAACTTTTTTTTGTTTTTTTAATGAGTGAATTAAGTTTTACAGAAAACGCGAGTGCGGATTAAGTAATCTACATTACACATTAAAATTGAAACATTTTTGTTAGTGAACTCATAAGCCCCAGTTTGCAAATTTTGTTTTTCAATTAAAACTATATAGGAGCCAGTTTTATTTTTTTGCCTAATGTGTACTTCATTAAAGCTACTCTTCTCTTATGTTTAGAGTGATGTAGCTGCCCAAAGTTTTTGTACATCAAATCCTTTAATGTCTGCGTGCATACATTTAACAAGATAAAAGAGTTTTCTACCAGTCTTCTGTTTTTAGACATTGTTAAACTAAGATCAACCAGTAATGTTTCAAGTAATATTTTTTTTCGTTACACTTTCCTGTAATGGATTCAACTCTTCTAAATTTGTATTTCTTTTTGGTTCGGTATTTGGAGAAGAAACTTGCACTATTTCTTGCCCGTTATATTAAGAACTTGATTTGTTCAAATATTTGTATCTGGCTGTACCAGTCATACTGGGCTCTGTCTTCCAGATGTCCCAAAACTTTTGATACCTCTAGTATAATTATGTTTTGGCAGAAGAGCTATGGTAGTGATCGGTGTTCAGCTGACAATATTTTGCTCACAGCTTTGCTCTGTTACTGTTGCTGAGAAGAGAATAATAAAGGTTTTGGAAACGTCTTTGTTCGCTTATATGTTCAGATTTTCATTTTTTTTTTCAGTAACACCATGGTTAAACTCTTAGAAATGGGAACAGGTTTTTTTTTCTATCTTTCTGCAAAAATTAGGTGCCTTACGTATACCTATAAGAACGTCTAACAGATCCGTCTTCTGTTCAGATGCAAAATAAGTGAACCATGTACAGTTTGGATATAAGTAGATGTATGTTAAACTGGAGTATATGATATTTTGATAACTTGATTGTATAAGACTACTGAGTTTGAAAAGAGAGTGATTTAAATGAAGGAATCAACAAATATTAAAAACATTTTCATTATGTAAATTCATTACCACTAGCGTAATAATGTATGGATTTTCCAAATATCTTAAACTGTAATTAGATTAATTTTGTATTTTAATCATCAAGTCTAATTTTCAGTACAAATATCATAAGAAATTTATGCTGTTTACAAAGAAAGAAGCACAAAGTTGAACTTCTGATTGTTTTCTGTCATAATTTTTGTTCTGTTGTGGGATGTGTAAGAGATAGTCATTATTTCAAATTGGTCTTTTTTTTTTTTTTTTAAATATTATCATGTATATTTTCTTTTCTTTTTTTTTAATGTAATCATGTATATTTTCTTATATTTGTTAAAAAAAATGGAAAACTTTTTAGCATATGATATCGTTTTTATGAATTTTGGTTGTTTTTTTAAAAAGAAATTTATGGCCCAGTGTGTAAATAACTTTGTTCTCAGTAGCAAGATGGTCAATTCCCTTGGTTGCATGAAAATGCCAAATTTTTTTCTTGCATTATGAAAACATTTTCAACTTGCTTAGTTGCTTTTGGCTTCATGTTTCGATTTTTGAAACATCTTGAAAGTTTACAAAGAAAAACAAGAGAATCATTCAGTTTTAGTAAACTGTGAAAGTTTTAATACTTTTCTTGACTTTAAAAGGCTCTCAGATTGATTAAAAAACAAAAAATCAGATATCGATTTTAAAGAAATGACTTTTACTTTATTTAACCTGTAACTCATTTGAAAATATCTGTTACAATTTTTAAACTTGGTAACTTGACTGATATGTGCTTTTCATTTTATGCAATGTTGTAAACCTGTACATATTGCTATTTCTTTAAACCATTTTTGCTATTGTTTTGTATGTCCTAATAGGTCTGTCGGTACCATTATTGTATAAAAATGCAGATTGTGTATTCAGCAATAGCTTCTATTTTTCATAAATAAATTGAGGTCATGACAATTTTTTGGATTTTCTTTCTGTTTTGACAGTTTGGCGAAAAAATGCTTAGTTTGGAGCATTAGTCTTCGAAGATGAGAAGAAAGAAGAGAAGATTCCAGAACAGCTTGTAAAAGAGAGTTTATTCTCTCACCCCAGTCAAAGTGAATAGATTGTTCTTGTATGTGCGATGGAAAATGTTGACATCTCAACCAGTGCGTGTTTCTAAGATTCTCAACAATGAAAAGTTAGTGATGATAGAATTATAGCTTTCTGCTAAAATATCAGATATTTGCAAAGGAAACAAAAGCTTTCATGTTTTTTTTTTATTTTACATCAAATTTATGAAACACATAGACTGACAGGCAAGCAGACAGACATAGGCTTACTGACAGACAGACAAATGAGGACAAAGACAAGTTGTTCCGTGTGTAAAGAGGAGGAGAAAAGATACTCAAACAGTTAGAGGCTAAGCAATATTTTTTAATCAAACATGCAAAAAGTAAACAGCGGTTTGCAGTGAGACCATTGTAAATTATTTTACATAGAAATTAGGTTATAATCATTCTTTTCTTCTCAAGCATTCAAACAAAAATCGCCGAGATTGAAATGGAGCACATATATGCTTCACTCAGCTTTAGGTGTTATCAGAAAGTGAGGTCAGTAAGTCTCCAGTAACTTACAATGGCGTCTCAAATCCTGTTCTGAGACAATTAGTTCTGTTATATGCCACTTTAAAAAATAGGTGGCAGATTAAAGCATTCATGAATGTGTTTTGCTCAACTCTTTAAGATTTTTTTTTTTTTACATTTTCAATTTTTCCGAAGTGCATTAGATTCTAAGTGTAAAAGCTCCGCTTGCAACAATGATTTGATGAGGCAAATAGAGACAATCTTAATAATCATTTGTCAAGGACTTAAGTCGGAAAACTGGATGTCTTGAAATTGGTTTGACAAGCTTTTATGGATCAATATGGATCAGTGGCAGATGGTCGGGGGGGCGTGATCTGGATGTTTCGGCTTGGCTCCCAACCTCAGCAAATATTGCCTGCGTTGTGTTTAAGAATCTTTGCTTGCACATTTCTTGACTTATAACGCTCGAAAATCGGCTCTCACGATATTGCTAACATTCGGAGAATCTAAGATTATTCCATGACATGTAATGTAAACTACACTTGAAGTAGGGCATTTCACACAGCAAAGGGACTTTTAGACTTGGGAGAACACGTATTCCTAATACCTTTTTTACACAGCGTCAACAAGAGAAAAAAGGTCTTGTTATGTTCTTTTCTGCAGCCTTGCTCTCTATTTCAGCTTTCCCTAATGTTTATTTCACAAGTTGACCACACGTCCTGTGTTTAGCCAGGGTTAGCTTGGATCCAACCCGCTAGGACAGCAGTGTGACGGCGACTTCTCGGGCTGCTCGGCCATCGGTTGTGCATGAAATCTGCAAGAGTGGACATTTACAGAACCAGACATTTTCAAATGTCTACTTTTAACCAACTCTCTCTCTCTCTCTCTCTCTCTCTCTCTCTCTCTCTCTCTCTCTCTCTCTCTCTCTCTCTCTCTCTCTCTCTCTCTCTCTCTCTCTCTCTCTGTCTTTCTCTCTCTCTCTCTTTCTCTATCTCTGTCTTTCTCTCTCTCTGTCTATGTCTCTGTCTTTCTCTTTGTCTCTGTCTCTGTCTCTCTCTCTCTCTGAGTTTAACATAAAGTCTTGAAAGCAAATACTCACAGAACATAGAAAGGAGGGAATAGAGAGAAAAAAAACTAATAACACCTCCTCTTAAACCACAACAAATGAAAGCATTTTTTTTTCGTTTTCGTTGCCCTTACAATCATGTTGGATGAAACTCAACCAGCGGGTTTCATAAAGAGGCCAGGGAGAGCGACATAAATCCTGACCTTTTGATAAAGTAGTACCCTGTCATAACATTTCATCCATGTCCTTTCGGAAAAGAAATCTTTTGAAAAAGATAACGAACCGAAAACGTAAATTATACATAACCCTTGTTGTTACCACTCTTATGCTCTGTTTAATCTAGGTCTTGAGCAGAAATTACTTGTATGGCTCGTTGCCTTTTTGACCCCATCTTTGAACTTCACAATTGTGATGACCCTATGACCCAACTTAAAGAGATGTAAACTATAATATTAATTTTATTCAACAAAAGATCCCAACCCTGAAAAATTATTAAAGTCTACTCCAGGACCGATGAACTGAGCTCGAGATTCAGATTAATAATTTTAATAATATTTTGCTCTAGCTCATTTTCCTACCAATTACTTGAATAAGACTCTCTTCGTGGCTTTGAAAAAAGAGGATTCAAATTTTAAAAGAGCTAGAAATTAAAAAAAAAAGTGTTAACCAGCTTTGACAAGCCACTTCAGAAACATCTACGAACACAAAGTAGGATTTTGTATTTCAGCAGTATGGAGAAGTTGTTTTCTTCTCTTCGTGGTAAGTGATAAATTTAAAAAAAGAACTGTCAATATATATTCCGGTAAAACAAGGAAATGAACTTCTGGCTATTTTGGTTCATAAAGTTCCTCTGAGTTAAGCTGGCTTTCTGATCGAAACTTCTGAGCTTTTTTGTATTAAATGACTCGAAAGTAAGTCTACGAAATAATAAATATTATTATTATTATTATTATTATTATTATTATTATTATTATTATTATTATTATTATTATTATTATTATTATTATTATTATTATTATTATTATTATTATTATTATTATTATTATTATTATTATTATTATTATTATTATTATTATTATTATTATTATTATTATTATTATTATTATTATTATTATTATTATTACTATTACTATTATTATTATTATTATTATTATTATTATTATTATTATTATTATTATTATTATTATTATTATTATTATTATTATTATTATTATTATTATTATTATGAT
>JAWDGP010001738.1:587500-625000 GCA_033675545.1 Elysia crispata | reverse complement strand
AAATAATAATAGCCCATCTCGAGGTTTGCATAGTTTTATAGTCGCAGGTTCTGGCCGTGCCGTTATCTCTCAATGAGTTTAAAGGTCTCATTCTTTGTGCACTACTATGTGTGGGCACGCCTAAATGGTGCTGTAGAGAAACTTCCTAAACACATTGAACAAATTATACAATATTGTATACTTAAAGGAAATGTTTCTCATTCACTCTTCCTTCTAATCTATGATGCTTGTCCATGGACCTGTCACCAGATTTGAGTTTGGCGATCCCAGATTTGACCTTCTTCTGAAGCGGTTGCAAGAGGCCACCAAAGTGAACGCGTTTTTCCTACCAGTGAACTTTCTACCACTTGTCAGGTTCTTCTCGAACGTGAGTTAACGACACCCGATGACGTGTACAGCCTCACTCTCAAAACAATACATTGTTGATGGCGTTTATTCTCACTCTTTGTCATGAAAAATATGCTCACTTTTTTCTCCATTTTCTCAATCATACATTTTTAAAAAAATATAAATTAAGGAACAAGTAATACCGCCTAAGGTAATAAAAAAGCAGAGATGGATACAAATCGAGATGAATAGCTGCAGTAGCTGCTGTTTAAGGTATTGCTCGACAACTTAATTTTTATTTGTTTTATAGACGCTATGGTCTCAGCCATAACTCTAGTCTTACCTCTTTATTTTGCGTCTCCTAAGTTATAATTATCGGATACAGGCTCATTTCGAATCGTTTTATCTGAAGGGAAACAAAAACTGAACTATCCACTTAACATGGTATTTTCCATGATATATAACTTGGCAAAATATAGCATATTGTATCTGTTCTGTCTAAAGTGAAAAATGTATTGTAGTGATTGCAAGAAGCGTTTGTGAACAAGAGGTGACGCTGTCTTTTTGAGATTTGGTGAGGTTTTCAGCTCATTATTCTTGCCACTTTGTTATCCGGCTTTGTCAGATGAGTTTAAGGCCCATCCTTGCTTGTAGTGCCATGCCTGGCGCGAGCCTTTAGCTGAACTGAGAAGGGCTTGAGACTAAGCTCTGAATGTATGGACAAATAAAACAATCTATCTAGCATGCACTTCTATTTATAAGTAATCATGTCAATCATATTGTAAAGTTAAAATGAATAGCCTGAGCCGTGACCGTAGAGTTTCATCATTACGAAAAGTTTAACGGATTTCTCTTTGAAAATCACTAGAGATGCTTTACCATATTCAAACGAAGTTCATAACAAAAGTAAACAAGCGATCCTTTCCATGTTATTGTTATCTTTAGACAGAAGATCAGTTCCTGCGCACCATAGAAACGACTAGTGCACATATCAAGGAACTTCTGACAGACCATAAAGAAACTTACGACCCTGACAATATCCGGGACTTTGTGGATCTCGTACTTCAGATGAGGGCGACCTCTACCGACGGGACACACTTCAATGGTAAACACAAAGCCGAAGATGTGATGCATTACTTGATACTGCCAGACTGAAATCACTCGCTGTATCGCTGTGTGAGGAAAAGAGTCATTGTTAGTCTTCAATAAACCACCCACTCATCACAGACTGACGATAATCATAAGATTTTGTTTCAGCTCCAACTGAATGTTTTAACATGCTTTAGAATGCCAAGCACAGGTTGAGTCATCACATTATATAACTATAATTCTAGCTTAATTCAACTTAATCACTGCTTGTCCGACTCCACGCTATATTTAAACATTCAGTACAGCTATTTCGAAAATCAAGTTGACTAGGTTGTAGTATATTCAGACCAGAACATGCAGTCTTCATTTTTAAAAAATTGATTAGGGCCAAATAATCATACTATTGTGTCATGGTCACATGATATCCTAAGTTTTATAAATACAAAAATTTTATTCATTTTGCTCCATCTTTTTACAAAAATCTCCATGAATGTGATAGACAGTTCATGACAAAGTGTCACTTGAAATATCCCTCATGCCACTTATTCAAAAGATAATTTTTTCACTTGAGCTGTAGACATGAAATTGGACAAAGACTTTTTAAGCAACATGCATTTGCGATGTGACTTCCACCAATAATGTTTTTAGTGCGTCAACTGATAAACTGGTCGTGTCTGGTAATATTGCCGAAACTTGAACAGTCCAAGGTTGCTTAGTTGTCGTCCTGGTGCCTCAGCTACTATTCCCAGAGTACCAGCACCTGTTTATTCTAAGCTGCCCTGGTAACCTCGTTCCCATCTCTCTGCTTACCAGACCAGAACCTGGCCCGGGCTATCGTTGATCTGTTCGGAGCAGGCTCTGAGACCACGGCCGCCACGCTCCAGTTTCTCCTCTACTACATGGCCAACCACCAGAGCATCCAGGCTCGCTGCCAGAAGGAGATCGATGAGGTGATTGCAGTAACTGATCGATTCGGTTTATCATTGACTCAATGAGTTGCTTTAGTTTTTGCTATATCCTATCCTTAACAAGGTAATGTGAGTCGATATGATAGGTTATAATTCGCGATGTAATGTTTGGTTACTTCATTGATAAAGCTACTCCAGTACATAATAACTTCAGCCACTGGGTTGTGGTAAAATTCCTCAGATACTCATTGAGAGGATAAATGATTTTTTGAAAAGGCCGATCCGGTTGATTGATCACTTCTCATGAAAGTTGCGCTGAAGCTGAATAGTCGCGATAACGAAGATGGCTTTGTGGTTTGTGGAATTATTGGTTTCTATAGGGCGAGGATGAACCATGTGAAGCAATGCCAGTCTATCTCGAGAGTCTGTGCTCCATCTCTCCTCAGCTACTCGGGGACGGCCGAGCGGTGAGATATTCTGACCGGGACAGTCTGACCTATACTGAGGCGACAGTCCTGGAGGTCCTCAGACTCAGCCCTGTCGGTATGTGATCACTGGAGGACGTTAGCGGGTTGCGGACATTGTAGCTTTCATTTTATAGCACTCATTTACAATCTTCTTTCTACTACTGTAGCCTAAGTTACTGAATTGGTGGCAATGGCTATAGCTGTTGTATTTATGTTTCAAGGGCTTTTATTGAGATAATGTTACTTTTATTTCATGCATGTGAAAAAAAAAATGAGTCCGTCCTCATAACTTTGTATTACTTTAGAAATCAGCATGTGAGACATATTGGTCCGGCGGTTTTTGTTAGTTTAGTAAGCCGCTATAAAATTACTACAAACATTTCAAACTTTAGTCAACGTAAACTGTACTAGTTTAGTGGTTGAGTTGGTGCTTGGCCTAACCTGCATGAAGGCTAGTCTAAAGAAGCAACAAAAACAGCCAGTGGACGGTAAAGATCAACATATTATTAGAATGGGATAATGAGACCCCACGCTAATATCCTCCGCAAGTAATTCATGAAGCAAGAAAGCTTGTGTTAGTCTATGATTGATCCCCTCCTGTTTGAAACCACCATAGCCATAGACACACATTATCACGGCTTCCTCCAATAACAACATCATAGACACACATTATCACGGCTTCCTCCAATAACAACATCATAGACACACATTATCACGGCTTCCTCCAATAACAACATCATAGACACACATTATCACGGCTTCCTCCAATAACAACATCATAAACACACATTATCACGGCTTGCTCCAATAACAACATCATAGACACACATTATCACGGCTTCCTCCAATAACAACATCATAGACACACATTATCACGGCTTCCTCCAATAACAACATCATAGACACACATTATCACGGCTTCCTCCAATAACAACATCATAGACACACATTAAACCAGCTACTTCTTGGCGTAATACCAAGTTAGAAAGTTAGATCGTAACTTATATCTGTGTCACTTTTATTTAAACACAATACTATTGGCGCTATTTGATTCCTATTTTAACTTTTTCCAAAATTTCGTAGCACTAATGAAAGGCTTGGCTTGAGAATTTTTTTCAAGCAATATACTCTCAGCTCTTCAAAAATGTACTGAATGCTAAAATACAGTGATGCTATTTTTCCATCTGTTTTCTGTCAACAACAACAAAAAAACATTTTCCACGATGGTTGTCGTCAGGTCCCTTTGGGTTCCCCCACCATGTATCAAGGGATATAGAGCTTGGCGGCTACACCATCCCGAAAGGGGCCGTTTGCTTCTCGAATATTCTGGCCATCGGTAAAGATCCGAATACTTTTGAAAATCCGGAGAGATTCGATCCAACCCGCTGGCTTGACGAGAAGGGCGAGATCACTGGCAGGGAACGTCTGGCCACCTTCTCCATCGGTAAGCACTTTCATATCATGTAATCGGCTAAGATGAACGAATCATTTACATCTATTAGGATTAGAATTCTAAAGATTATGTCGTCGTTTCTCATACTTGCCAGGTAATTGATGCAGTAAAATATATTTTTTCCTGACATTTTGCCCAACTAGTGGCATGTGATCAGAAAGCTCTTGAGCGCGGACAATGTAGAAAACCATTACCATTTTCATGACGCTAAACCCTCTCTCTCTCTCTCTCTCTCTCTCTCTCTCTCTCTCTCTCTCTCTCTCTCTCTCTCTCTCTCTCTCTCTCTCTCTCTCTCTCTCTCTCTCTCTCTCTCTCTCTCTCTCTCTCTCTCTCTCTCTCTCTTTCTCTCCCCCTGTCTTTTCCTCTCGTTTCTTCCCTTTTTTCTCCTCCCACATTTTCCCTATCTACTTCCCCCTTTCTCTCCCTCCTTACCCCTCTCTATCTCTCTCGCTCTCTCTCCCCTTCCCTCTTCCCTCTCTTCCTCTTATCAAATAAATCTAAAGCATAAAATATAGAACACTATGTCAATGTTTAGTTATCCACTCTTACTATGCATTGTCTGTTTTCATTATTTACTTCCCCCTTTCCCCTTTTTGTCCTACTCCCCTGCCGCCTGCCTGAGCAGGTCCCCGGTCCTGTGTAGGTGAGATAGTGGCTAGAATGGAGCTGTTCATGTTTTTCACCAGCATCCTACAGTTCTACACCGTCTTACCAGGTGTTCAGGGAAAACCCGTGGACCTCACACCCACCTTGGGGTTCATAATGAAAGGGACTGATCAAAGCTTGGTCTTTAGAAAACGATAAGTTTGAGGTTTTCTCTACAGAGTGTTGGAGCGAGTATTCCTAAAACTGATGCGAAATTTTAAGAAACTACATATAGACTTTTGATAGTCCGTTGGACGACCAGGTAATGGGGGAAAGATAACTCTTGGGTTCAATAATCGATGAGATGGATGAAGTTATTAACAAGTGTTCAAGATAAGATAATTTGAATGAGTCAGTAAACAATTTAATGATGGAGGAGAGGTGAGATAGCTGGACCTATAAACAAATGTTATAAAAGAGATGAGAGAGATGAACCTGAAAAAAGCGTCAAGATGAGTTGAGATAATCTGAAAACAAGCGTTAAATGTGACATGTGATGGACAGAATTCTAAACAAGTGTTAAAGATGAGGTGGGATAGGTGGGATTGTAAATATATGTTAAAGATGATGTGTGGTAAATGGCATTGTAAACATAAAAGATGAGGTGTGATAGATAGAATTATAAACAAGTGTTAAAGATGACATGTCATAGATGGCATTGTATACATGTATTAAAGATGAAGTGTGATAGATGGCATTGTAAACATGTTAATGATGAGATGTGATAGATGACATTGTAAACAAGTGTTAAAGATGACATGTTATAGATAAAATTGTAAACAAGTGTCAAAAATGACATGTCATAAATGGCATTATAAACATGTGTTAAAATTGAGGGGAGATAGATGAATTGTAAACAAGTGTTAAAATTGAGGAGTGATGAAGTGTAAACAAGTGTTAAAGATGAGGTGTGATAGATGAATTGTAAACGAGTGTTAAAGATGAGGTGTGATAGATGAATTGTAAACGAGTGTTAAAGATGAGGTGTGGTAGATGAATTGTAAACAAGTGTTAAAGATGAGGTGTGATAGATGAATTGTAAACGAGCGTTAAAGATGAGGTGTGATAAATGAATTGTAAACAAGTGTTAAAGATGAGGTGTGATAGATGAATTGTAAACGAGTGTTAAAGATGAGGTGTGATAGATGAATTTTACGCAAGTGTTAAAGATGAGGTGTGGTAGATGAATTGTAAACAAGTGTTAAAGATGAGGTGTGATAGATGAATTGTAAACGAGTGGTAAAGATGAGGTGTGATAGATGAATTGTAAACAAGTGTTAAAGATGAGGTGTGATAGATGAATTGTTAACAAACGTTAAAGATGAAGTGTGATAGATGAATTTTACGCAAGTGTTAAATATGAGGTGTGGTAGATGGAATTGTGAATAAGTGTTAAAGATGACATGTGATGGATGAAATTGTAAACAAGTGTTAAAGATGAGGTGTGATAGAGGGAATTGTCAACAAGTGTCAAAGACGGGCATTGTTTTTCATTTTATGTTATTAGTTAACAGTTAAGACTTAAGCGTCGAAAACAATAAGACGTTTCAAATACAGGATGAACTTCTTTGTGAACACTGAGTTAAGAATCAGATATTTTTATTATGGTTTTATAATTTTTCCTATCTTCAACGCATCTTATTTCTGCATTAAAGTGGATAATAATAAAAAAGTTAAAGGAAATAAAAATGTTGTCAAGTTAAACATTAAACATTAGGCTTGGTCTATTGTAATTTGGAAATGACTGTATTATTGTTGTAATATGGACAACGTAAAAAGGTGAAGCTGATGTTGGTAGCAGCGTTGATAGCGAAGATGGTGAAGCTGATTTTAGTAGCAGTGTTGTTAACGATAATGGTGAAGCTGATGTTAGTAGCAAGGTTGTTAACAATGATGATGAAGCTGATGTTAGTAGCAGGGTTGTTAAGATGATGGTGAAGCTGATGTTAGTAGCAGGGTTGTTAACGATGATGATGAAGTTGATGTTAGTAGCTGGGTTGTTAACGATGATGATGCAGCTGATGTTAGTAGCAGGGTTGTTAGCGATTATGATGAAGCTGATGTTAGTAGCAGGGTTGTTAACGATGATGATGCAGCTGATGTTAGTAGCAGGGTTGTTAGCGATTATGATGAAGCTGGTGTTAGTAGCAGGGTTGTTAGCGATGATGGTGAAGCTGGTGTTGATTGCAGCGTTGACGACGATGATGGTGAAGCTGATGTTAGTAGCAGGGTTGTTAGCGATGATGGTGAAGCTGGTGTTGAATGCAGCGTTGACGACGCTGATGTTGAACCTGATGTTAGTAGCAGCGTTTTTAGCGATGATGGTGAAGCTGGTGTTGGTTGCAGCGTTGACGACGATGATGATGGTGAAACTGATGTTAGAAGTGGCGTTTACGAGGAATATAAAAAAGCTGATGGTTGCACCAGTATCCCGAGGAAGATAGTAAAGCTGGTGTTGATAGCAATAATAACGTCGAAGATAATAAAGCTGATGATGGCAGTAATATTGATGTCGAAGATAATAAAGCTGTTGATGACAGCAATATTGACGTCGAAGATAATTAAGCTGATGATGACAGCAATATTGACGTCGAATGTAATGAAGCTGATGATGACAGCAATAATGATGACGAAGATAATAAAGCTGATGATGACAGCAATAATGACGTCGAATATAATAAAGCTGATGATGACAGTAGTAAGGACGTCAAAGATAATTAAGCTGATGATGACAGCAATAATGACGTCGAATATAATAAAGCTGATGATGACAGCAGTAAGGACGTCAAAGATAATTAAGCTGATGATGACAACAATAATAACGCCGAAGATAATAAAGTTGATGACAGCAATATTGACGTCGAAGATAATAAAGCTGATGATGACAGCAATATTGACGCCGAAGATAATAAAGCTTATGATTGCAACAATAATAACGCCGAAGATAATAAAGCTGATGACAGCAATATTGACGTCGAAGATAAAAAAGCTGATGATGACAGCAATATTGACGTCGAAGATAATTATGCTGATGATGACAGCAATATTGAAGCCGAAGATAATTATGCTGATGATGACAGCAATATTGACGTCGAAGATAAAAAAAGCTGATGATGACAGCAATATTGACGTCGAAGATAAAAAAGCTGATGATGACAGCAATATTGACTTCGAAGATAGTATAGCTGATGTTGATAGCAATGTTGACGGCGACGAAAGACTAATTTTTCTGCCGATAAGTTTCTTGGATGGACTAAGAAAAAGTTAAATATCTGAACTAAACATAACCCTTAGGGTAAATCGTTATAATCTTTGCGCAGTGAAGGACATGTGATCAGGTAAAGTTCTTATGAAAACACGAAAAGAGGAAAGTCGCAATGATCCAGACTAAGATAGGTAAATAGAGAGATAGATAGATAGAGAGTTAGATAGTTAGATAGATAGATAGATAGATAGATAGATAGATAGATAGATAGATAGATAGATAGATAGATAGATAAGTAGATAGATAGATAAGTAGATAGATAGATAAGTAGATAGATAGATATAGATGGAAAGATAGATTGAGAGGTAAATGTATTGGGATAGATTGGGAGGTAGATGGAGAGAGAGAGAGAAAGAGAGAGACGAGAGAGAGAGAGAGAGAGAGAGAGAGAGAGAGAGAGAGAGAGAGAGAGAGAGAGAGAGAGAGAGAGACAAAGAGAGAGAGGGAGACAGACAGACAGACAGAGAGAGAGAGAGAGAAAGAGACAGACAGACAGACAGACAGAGAGAGAGAGAGAGAGAGACAGAGAGAGACAGAGACACAGAGAGAGAGAGAGAGAGAGAGAGAGAGAGAGAGAGACAGACAGACAGACAGACAGACAGACAGACAGACAGACAGGGAGAGAGAGACAGAGAGAGAGAGAGAGAGAGAGAGAGACAGACAGACAGACAGAAAGACAGACAGAGAGAGAGAGAGAGAGTCAGAGAGAGAGAGAGAGAGAAAGAGAGGGGGGGGGGAAGGAAGGAGGTGATTTCGTTTATAAAATTACCATTTTTGCGACAATTACTTGTTAGGACAGATTTCTAAACTCTTTGTTGAATTGCGATAAAAATTCAAAAAAAATATACCAAGAATTCGTTGAGGAATCGGACGAGAGATTTTATTGCTGTCTTTGCTTTTCTGCACCATTGAAACTTGGCTTTTAAACGAAAATAACATTTTAAGAGCAATCCTGGATGCCTTTTCGGAATGCTTAGTTTTTTTAACCAGAGCAGAACCGAATCAAAGCAACAAAGCCATGCGTTACTTTTTTTTTTATTATTTTTGTTTAGAACAGAACATCAAGAGATTCCTCAGATCCAGCGAATCGAGTCGACTAGAGTGACCTACATTTTCTTAGATTTGTCCCTCTGCTCCATGGACTTTTTTTTAGCCATTGATTTGATGAATTTTTTTAAATTTTTGCCTGTACTCTGAATTTTTTCATTCATACTTTTTCTTATGCTTATAGGATATCCAAAAATTCATACTTTACAGCAACCCGTTCGAATGTAAAGCAAAACTACGAAATATGGTTTACGCTATGATTAAGCAGTTTTAGATGTCCTCAAAATACAAAATATTTTTTGACTCTAACCCTAACCTTAATCCTTCTTGTTACTCTAACCCTAACCAAAACACTACTCTTTCTGTATCCTTAACCCTTACTTGAATCCCAACCCTAACTGTTAGGCTGATCCTAACCCTAATCAAATCCTTACGTTAACCCAAACTCTAATCATAAATTGTAAGCTAATCCTAACAATAACTCTTATGCTAACCCTAACTTTAACTCTAACACTATCTCAAAGATACTAGTTTGCTGGTTACCAATCCAATGTCATTTTGGAAGGAAGAAAGAGGTTATACTTTATTCAAGTTTGGGTCATCCCTCAGTGGATACTTTATATCAACAAGAAATAATGGTGACAGGCTTTATAAAAAAACGAATGTCATAACGTATTCCTTTTTCTTATGAAAAATCGCTCATCAAATAGAGATTGATCAGTATGTTTGATTCTCGGCTATACCACAATTCATGTACAGGAGTCTATTGACTAAGCTTGCACGGAGATGACTACGTCTCTCTTATTTCTAGAGATATTTAAGACATTATTGAAGAACTGCTCCTGCATGATGATGAAAGAGTCTGCCTCCTGCATCAACTGATGGAGAGGCGATAAGAAAAACTTCTGCTTAGTTTAGACAATGTTTGATGCAAGTCATAACTGTCTGCTAAAGTCTTGATAGAAACAACGGTGAAGATCTGCAGAAAGCCTGTCCCAATATTCATATCTTTATGAATTAACTAGATGATTTTTTGGTGGAGATGTCAGTGCCTAGCGGGTCTAAAACTCGAGTGAAGACTCCGATACATTAATCCTGCGATGGTCAGTCTTAATGGATACAATAAAGTTCAGGAGGGAAAAGATAGGCTTTACATCATGCGTTACATTCCTTTAGGCCTTGAGGCACTGATTTATTATCTAGGAAAGAAGGTTCACCCTGACCTCTGAAGTTTATAAATTAGAGCAACGCTGATCAATAGCAAGTAAGGTTTCACTTAAGTCGCTAACTCTGCGTCAGTCTGTAATCCAGATTGCATTAGTTTCTTTAGTCGTGCCTTTGTCTTCGATAGATTAAGTTGCAAAAGCAGTTACCATCTTCCAGGGTAATCCCACGCCGAGAATCGATCTCCACTGAATGCCGCTGTACTGTACCAGATTTAGAGTTTGTATTCCCGAAATCGAATCGCTTTTGTTCTTTAAAAATAGGGAAAGGTGGGAAATGCATGGGAAAATTTATTAGCATGGGAAAAAGTATGTTTCTTATACCCAAGTTTTAAAACATTTCCTCAGTCTGAACTGAAGCAGTGAAGGAGACAGTCGCACTATGCGTGTGCTCTCTTCCCTTCATCATTAACTTTTATAAACCGTGAAGTTCCCCATTGTGGTTTCTGGGTGAAGCCCGAGATTTACGTGTGGCTCTGATTATTCTGTGTACATATTTTTAAGTGTTCACTTGTTTACTTCATACATTGAAAAAATTCCTCACTAAACAATGATCTCAATCGCAACTTACTTAACAGCAATACTTTTTCATCAGTCTTAAAGTCTTGCACCTTAATGCGCACTAGTTTGTTTAGAAGTAAAGCTACTGGGCTCCAAGTTTATTTACTGTATCTGTTTATCTTACGTGCTTGAGTAGTAGGGTTTACTGCAGTCGTTATACAGAACAAAGAAGACTTATAATTAAGTTCAAAAGGTATCTCAAAATCGTAATTTATGAAACAGATTGTGTAAACCACATCGCAGTCGTATTTCTGCTTGATAAATCTATAGAGTTAAAACCACACAGGACACTTGGACCTTCGCATCTTCTGCAAACACAAGTTTTTGGATTAACTGTAGCTGATGCTGAAACCTCAGGTTTCAAGTCTCATCCTAGGATCAAGGGCACTGTTACTAAAATCAATAAAAGACGCTTCTATTATTCAACTTATAATCTATTTTATATTCAATATATTTTTGTTGTAACAAATCATAAGCATCAGGTTGGAATTTGTGTTGTGTACTCTTCCTATATTGTCGTTGTAACTTGCATTCCATAGCTGACATTACGCGTCTCGTTCTGGCATACAAACGCTTATTAATATCTTTAATAATTAAATATTGTTAGATTTCATTACCCACATTACAAAACTTACCAAGTTCCAAGTGCATGTTTTCAGATGGAATTTTAAGATCTGAAACTTTAATTTGTAATATCTGGCCTATTTTCGAATTTTTTTTATTTACATTGTCTCATAGGTTTTGATATAGAAATAAAGAAAGCAGTCAAACAACGTTAGAGGCTGAGACAGAAGGAGCTAGATCTAAGGATCTAAAGATGCAAGTGACTGTAAATAAAGAAATAAATAGTATAGGAAAATCAACCACAAAGTAACCTAGATCTAGCTCGAGGGCAACAAATAAGACGAAAGACGTGAAAACATATTAACAGATGGAGTGAACAAGTTTTTAACACAGTGTAATAGCTACAGATCTCATTAACCTGTGTTTGTGGCCGCTTTGCCAGCCATGGAGTTGAAAAACAAATTGGGTGGACTTTAAACACTTTGAACCAATTTCATAATACTTCATCCCACAGAAAGAGGGGGTCACCTCATGGCGTTTAATGGGCTTTAAGTGACGCATGGATAACTCACCTCTCACCGACAAGTAACCGTGTGACCTACAACTAGGGCTCTCACATTTTTTTTAACTTTCTACGAGAACAGTTCCAGTTTTCTTTTTTATTTACACTTTGAATAGAATAGAATAAATTTCTTGGATATTAGCCTGAATCGGTGTGAATTTAGACATCATGACAAAAAGAAAAAAAAATTGGTCGTGTAAAGATTCCTGGCATACATACTAGCGTAACAAAACTCCATTTTAACGACTGCTCTATTAACTCATTCTTCGGAACGAGCAATGGCGGCTAATTTAGATCATTTTATGCGACATATTAATGGCTGAAAGTTCATATCTCCTCCCTCGCCGTTTTGCTGAATGTCAAGTGTTTTTCCACGGACACAAATATCATTTTCTCGTCGCTAATGGGAGTGGAAAAGAGTCTGTAGTTTTGAAGTGTTATTTTTGTGTTCTTGTGTATTAATTGTGTCTGCAGTTTTGAAGTGTTAATTTTGTGTTCTTGTATTAATTGTGTCTGTATTTATGAAATTTTATTTTTCTATTCCTGTGTATTAATTGCGTCTGTACTGTTGAAATGTTGTTTTAAGTTCTTCTGATTTAATTGTGTGTACTTTGGGTACTTGTTTTTGTGTTCTTGTGTATTAATTGTGTGTACTTTGGGTAATTATTGTTATCCAAACTAATAACTTACATTACCTGACATTGTACGATCCTACAACCCAAGCGCTAGTTTCCAAGTTGTCACAAGTCTTAGTAAAAGCGACGGTCACTGTTTTCTAGTTTTGCTGAAGCGCCTGAAATTTTTTTCATCTTTTACAAACTTGTAAACTATGAATGGCCGTATGTTCCGTATGTTGCTTCTATACTCAATCTCAACTCGACATTTCGGGCCTGAGGCAGATACTTAACAATTATCTTTAACCCCATTTTATATCTCCTGACACACGATATGACTTCGTCCAGTAAGCGTTTACTGAGGGTTTATCATTCTGTATACTATTTGTGTCCTAATGATAGCATCTCTAGTTAATGCTATTGGAGGGTACAAGCAACAAGTGCGGATCTCCCATACTATCCTATCTCTGCTGCATGACTCTCTACTTCTCACATCATAGCTATCTTTTACTCTTGACATAAAATTAATATGTTTCATAATTTATGATTTTGCTCTTAACTTTTTTATTTGCTATTGAAATTGATTCTGAAATCATCTCTGTCCTCTCTTTCGTTTTGATTGTTAGGGGAAAATGCAATTATATAAATTATTTTCTATACAGGGTATCGCTGGCTTCCCTTGTCTCTACCACTTGATTTTTTTCTGTGAGGAAGAAATATAGTCATTGTATTCTTGATCTGAAATATGCTATTTACTCCTAGTACAGCTTTTATTCACAATTTCTCCTGGAAGTACATTCAATTAGAACTAAAACAGAAAGCGGGCGAGTAACCAAGGGTTAATCCTTCAGCCATGTGACTTTATCTCGTCCTCGACTCCTGATATTTCAGTCCTAGCTTAGGGCATCTTTCTCAAAGCTTCCGTAGAAAATGATGTTACCTGCAATGGGTTTGTGAAAGTCTGTTTAACTGCGGGATTAACCTCTCCCTCCTTATTTCCCATCTTTTTACTGACGTAGGACAATAGTTGGCAATAGCTTAATCTGTATGAAACCTCATTCCTTGAGCTCCTGGTTTTAACCCAAAATTATTTTCGTTGAAATTTCAGTCGCCATGTTGGATATTTTTCTTCAAAACAGCACGACCATACTGGTCTTTATCGCCACAGTTCTACTTGGCTGGTACATTGTTACACTTTCACGCATGCGCAACATGCCACCTGGTCCTCTTCCGCTTCCTGTTGTGGGTAACTTCCTGATGCTCGCCCAGCCTGGTGTGACTCTCCTGACATTGTTTCCCGCGCTCACGGCCAAGTATGGCAAGATCTTTACATTCCAAGCTGGCAACAAGCCAGTGATTCTCATCAATGACGCCAAATTAGTGAAGGTAGGTCGAAATATGATGAAGACTCATTCAATTTAAACAGCCTTTTTTATTTGGAATAAGACTATGACTTAGAACTGGTGCAGGAGATGGAAAAACTAAGTCGATTAGTTATGAAGGGAGTATCATTGCTCTTTGGTGACTGAAATAAATTATAAATATGAAGGGAATAAGTATTTGATGCATAATTAGTATAAAATCGTTTCTGGCAAAATCGAACTGAAATCTACAATTTGATATTATAACTAATTGGTAGCTTTATAAATGTAACTGTGTTTGATTATTCAGTGTCACTCTGTCTTGCCAGGAAGCGTTTGTGAAGAGAGGGGACATCACGAGTAATCGACCTCAGCACTATTATGTCATCAAGAAGATCGCTGACAAGGCCGGACTGGGTGAGTATGTGACTAGTAGAAGAGGTTGTTTAATATGAGCTGTTTATCGTTTTTATGTACATTGATGAGTCTCTAAAAAGTTCATGTTTATTAAGTAAGAGAGAGAGAGAGAGAAAAAAGGAAAGAGAGAGAGAGAGAGAGAGAGAGAGAGAGAGAGAGAGAGAGAGAGAGAGAGAGAGAGAGAAAAGGAAAGAGAGAGAGAGAGAAGCAGACAAAGAGAGACACAGAGAGAGAGAGAAAGAGAGAGAGAAAGAGAGAGAGAGAGAGAGAGAGAGAGAGAGAGAGAGAGAGAGAGAGAGAGAGAGAGAGAGAGAGAGAGAGAGTCGTGCAGGGAGGGGGAGGGTTGACAGGATGACGGAAGTGATAAAAAGAAAGATTGCCACAGATACAGACAAACAAGCAGACGATGGTAGGAACAACTAAAATAGAATAGAGAGATTAGACGTTGAGCAAGGAATGTGACATGATGATCCTTGTGTTGTCCATGTATAAACCTTGAGTAATGGTCAGCCGTGTAAGACCGATGACCCCAATATGGTCCATGATGATCCTTGTGTTATCCAAGTGTAAACCTTGAGTAATGGTCAGACTTGTAAAAACAATGACCCCAATCTGACCCATGATGATCCTTGTGTTATCCAAGTGTAAGCCTTGAGTAATGGTCAGCCGTGTAAGACCAATGACCCTAATCTGATCCATGATAATACTTCTATTGTCCAGGTATAACATTGAGTAACGGTCAGCCGTGGAAGACCAATATCCTCTGTCTGACCCATGATGATCTTTGGGTTGTACAGGTATAACTTTGAATAATGTTCAGCCGTGGAAGACCAATGACCCCATCTGACCCATAATGATCCTTGTGTTGTCCAGGAATAACTTTGAGTAATGGTCAGCCGTGGAAGACCAATGACCGCAATCTAACCCATAATGATCCTTGTGTTGTCCAGGTATAACTTTGAGTAACGGTCAGCCGTGGAAGACCAATGACCCATAATGATCCATGTGTTGTCCAGGTATAACTTTGAGTAACGGTCAGCCGTGGAAGACCACAGACCCCAATCTAACTCATAATGATCCTTGTGTTGTCCAGGTATAACCTTGAGTAACGGTCAGCCATGGAAGGAGCTGAGGCGAGTGAGTGTCACAGCCATGCGAGATCTGGGTGCCGGGAGAAGGAGCATGGAGGAAAGCATTCAGGAGGAGATCACTGAGGTACTCAAGGTCATAGAACAGGTCAAGGACTCTTCGATGGACCTCAAGCCGTTACTCATGAAGGCCACGTCTAATGTCATATCCCACATGGTGTTTGGGAGCCGGTATGTCACCCATAGTCTTTGAAGGATTTTCGAAAGAAGTTTTTTTCTTTCAGAGAACAAAACAGCTGTTCGCTGTCATTTCCTCAAAATGTCAACAAATTTCAACTTTCATTCTTAATCTTGAAGGTTGAAAATATTTCAAAGACACGGTAGTGGTTACTGATATATACATTGTTCATAGATTTCAATCTTATAAAATAACTTGTTTGAAGCCATTTTTCATGATGCGAACCAAGTTTTCGCCGAACTAGACTGAGTCTGGAAGGCGATTCCAGGAAGAATGCAGGAAGAGACTGAAAATTGACACGTAGGAAATTTCTTAGATACGTAAGCGAGGTCGTTGTAGTAAAGGGAGATAACATTTTCAATGTTTCTTTGTTTAAAATATTTCTGAAATAATGTTAATAATAATAATAATAATAATAATAATAATAATAATAATAATAATAATAATAATAATAATAATAATAATAATAATAATAATAAGAAGAAGAAGAAGAAGAAGAAGAAGAAGAAGAAGAAGAAGAAGAAGAAGAAGAAGAAGAAGAAGAAGAAGAAGAAGAAGAAGAAGAAGAAGAAGAAGAAGAAGAAGAAGAAGAAGAAGAAGAAGAAGAAGAAGAAGAAGAAGAAGAAGAAGAAGAAGAAGAAGAAGAAGAAGAAGAAGAAGAAGAAGAAGAAGAAGAAGAAGAAGAAGAAGAAGAAGAAGAAGAAGAAGAAGAAGAAGAAGAAGAAGAAGAAGAAGAAGAAGAAGAAGAAGAAGAAGAAGAAGAAGAAGAAGAAGAAGAAGAAGAAGAAGAAGAAGAAGAAGAAGAAGAAGAAGAAGAAGAAGAAGAAGAAGAAGAAGAAGAAGAAGAAGAAGAAGAAGAAGAAGAAGAAGAAGAAGAAGAAGAAGAAGAAGAAGAAGAAGAAGAGGAGGAGGAGGAGGAGGAGGAGGAGGAGGAGGAGGAGGAGGAGGAGGAGGAGGAGGAGGAGGAGGAAGAGGAAGAAGAAGAAGAAGAAGAAGAAGAAGAAGAAGAAGAAGAAGAAGAAGAAGAAGAAGAAGAAGAAGAAGAAGAAGAAGAAGAAGAAGAAGAAGAAGAAGAAGAAGAAGAAGAAGAAGAAGAAGAAGAAGAAGAAGAAGAAGAAGAAGAAGAAGAAGAAGAAGAAAAGAAGAATGGACAGTGAGACTATGAGACTATAACATTTGACAAGTCACAACCGGTGAAATCGTCAGAAAGTATGTTTAGTATAATCATGAAGAATCTTTTTAAAGAGAAAGTTAAGAAAAGTTACATTAGTTGAAACCTTGATTCAGACTCTCTGCAACTTTGTTTTCAAAATTATCGGGCTTTGCAAATAAACTCAAAGGATACGCCAGTCTAAACACTGCCGGTCACTGAACCGCCTTTGAGTGGTTAAAAAGGGTCATGGTTATTCTTTGTTGAACGTTTTGAGAAATCAACAGTAATTGGTGCGATTAACCCTTATGACGCTACACGCTTTTATCATCATCACCAGGTTTGATTTTGATGACTCCAAGTTTGAGTTACTTCTCCACCGCTTGTCCCAGGCGACCAGTGTGAACGCTCTGTTCCTGCCGGCCAACTTCCTCCCCCTGGTGCGATATTTCTCCAGGGTGAGTCACGGGCCTCCGACTATGTTGCCTTCAGGACTGATCGAACAAGTTCTCTTCATTCACAAATTTGCTCTTGCTTAAGCAGTAAATTGATGCAATTATATGTTTATCCTGGTGATGACCTTGTCAGTGCTAAGATCTTTTTCAAGTTGCCCATAAGAAGTTCTCTGAGCAATCGTTTCTGCTAATATTAAGAGTCAGTAAGGAATTTGTTTTTAGACAGATATTATGATTCTCGATAACCATTATTTCATAACTAATTTGTTTTTAGATCACGGCCCAACAAACAATTTCAAATCAAATTTGCGGTAGGCACACTAAAAGCGTTACCTTTGGAATGCCATTCTCTGTTCAAAAAAATCTTTGTTTGGTGCGGCTCAAATTTGGCGACCAATTATTTGGATGGGAGATAGTTTTTAAGTTGTTATCAATGTTAACTCAACCCCATTCTATTTGTAAAGTTTCTCACATGCCAATGTGTCATCAGGATGAAGACCATTTCATCAGGTCCCTGGAGACAACCAGCGAACACATCAAAGCACTTCTGGACGACCATGAAGAGTCGTTTGACGAGCACAACATCCGGGACTTCGTGGATCTGGCGCTCCAAATGAAGAAGTCTGACCTCAGCGGGCGTCATTTTCAGGGTAAAAATATTATTATATGAAATTCATTTTGTGAATATATATCTTAATCAGTAGGTATGGGTTGGTTGATTCAGTATGAAATAAACCTGTACAATATGAAAGTTTTGCGCCGAGGACCACATTTTGAAGATGAGATTCAATATCCAACTGCCTGTGTTGTACCACACCAGATTTATGTATCAGATCAGCACCGGAGTTGATCATTCTTTGGCTACGTAGTTTTTTTTTTCTCGTCATACCACATCTGACTAAAGAGACATGCCATTAATATTATTTCGGAACATTGAACAGATAATAATTATAAGATCATTCCACCGCAGCAAATCGTAAAATGAGATACTCCATTGCTTTAATTGTTTTGTTCATTATACCATATGTGAACCCGATGTGTACCATTAACACTGATCAGGACCAGCATGAGATACATCAATGAAATATTTTCAGATTTTAACATAAGATGTGTGACAAAGTTAATTTTGTCCCATCGAGCCAGATCTGAACCTGAGGCGAGCTATTGTCGACATGTTCAACGCCGGGTCCGAGACGACTGCTACCACTCTGCAGTGGCTGCTCTTCTACATGGCCAACAACCCTGATATCCAAGCCCGCTGCCAGAGAGAGATTGACGACGTTTGTTCTGTTTTCGATTTCCGATTGGTTATTTAATCCGTCAAGCCCACTATCTGCCCTAAGATGCTCTAAAATAATATATTGTTTCAAAAGTCAGTCAAATCTCGCCATACGTAGCTGTGTTCAAAAGCTGAGATACCAAACTTAACCAGAGGAGCGAAGATCAAGTTGACAATTTTAAAAGAAGCTCCATTATTAAATTTATCATTCATTGTTTTCTATAACATAGATTCATACTCGATGCATCATGCCATAACAAAAAGACTACCGCGCTACTTGCATTTTCTGAATGATTGTAATTTCATTTGCCTACACTTATGACTGAATCGTAAAAGGGTGTATAAAAGAAGTGAGTTATATTTCTTTAATGATGCACTTTGTATCCAGCTGGGTTCGAGATTGCTTGTCTGTTTATAGGTTACTTCACGATCATCTTTGTAGTTGAAGACATAAGCTTTTTGAAGTTTGAAGCACACTGACGACACAAATTTTATTATGATCTCTGAATGTTCCAGGTGCTGGGCGATGGGCAGCGGGTGACCTACTCAGACAGGAGCAGACTCAAGTACACAGAGGCTACTGTGCTTGAGGTGTTGAGGGTGAGACCTGTTGGTGAGTTTCCTCCCTTTTACAGTTTTAGATTCTGAGGTTAAAACAGAGTTAAAGATCCTACAGACTGACATAGGAACAGTCAGACATTAAGACAGGCAGACACAAAAATAGTTATATAGCTTAACAGCTGAAATGAGAAGAGAAAAGAAGTGTTTCGAAAATTTTTTAGGGCGTGATAGAAAAAACTTTTTTTTTTTAATTAGATTTAATATTGACATGTATTTTGTACTAATTTTTTTTTAACTTTTGATTTTATAAATTCTCAGCTCCTTTTGGCTTCCCGCGTTACGTGGAGGAAGATTTCGAGCTTCACGGCTACACCATCCCGAAAGGCGCGGTTTGCTTCGCGAATATCCTGGCGATCAACAACGATCCTGATGTCTTCGCCCAGCCCGACAGATTCGATCCCACCCGCTGGTTTGGCGAGAATGGAGAAGTCACTGGGCGAGACCGGGTGATTTCTTTCTCTGTTGGTCAGTATCGATATTCAGCACTTATTTGAACTAAACAACAAGTTAACGATATCCAATACAAAATACTCGATCTTGCAGGAGTTGAGTTTGTATGTCTTAATGTTTCCTGTTTTTTTATTCTTTATTCTCATGTTTTTATAAAATGTAAAAAAAAAATTCACCAATCTTGTAGGCCTACATGTGATTTTACTAAAATGTATATTTTCATTCAGTTGAATGGTTTTCTTTGCTATTGCCCATGGCATCTCTCTAGATCGTCTGATATCAATTTCGGATAAAGAGAAGCCATTGTATTTTGTTCTTCAAAATTTATGGAGAGCAATTAGAGAAACCATGTGTATAGAAACAAGTACAACATTTCATTCCTTATCTGATCCAATGACACATAGTATGTAATGCTAAATACAAAGAAAAAAAGTGGCTTAAATCTAAAGACGATTATGCAAAGTAAAGTTGCATTATTTTTCATGCTACAGCGTGCCAGTAAAAGTTGGAATGTAAATGCTTACAGTCCAATACTAATTGAATAGTTGATGGTACACGATACAACGTACAATATAAAAATAAAGTGATCCTTTTGAACCTGACATGGCTGGAGAACTTATATTCCTGATCCCTCTATCTAGTCAGTTACCTTTTCACTTTCTCGCAAATATCTATTAAACAAGGTATCTATCTATCTACCTATCAGGGTCATCGACATCGCATATCTATCTACCTATCTATCTACCTATCTATGTGTCTATCTATCTACCTTTCTGTCTATCAAATTATCTGTCTATCTATCTGACTGTCTATCTATCTATCTAGTTTTTCTATTTTTTTCTCTCCTATATTTCAAAAAGTTAGGTAAATATCTCTGAGAATGTGACCACAGTGATATTCTATGTAATTGAAGACAATACTGTAGAGGCGTAAAATACCTCATGATAAAAGAATCCTCTCATATGGGTTGACACGATAAGAGAATCGTTTCGTATGAGCTATCATCTTAAGAGAATCATGTCATATTGGTTGTCACATTTAGAGAATTATGACATATAGGTTATCATGATAAAATTATCATATCACATGTGTTATAATATTAAGAGAACCATGTCGTATGGATCGTCATGGCTGTATTACAATACCTGTTCACCCTTCATACCCGTCCAGGTCCCCGGTCCTGTGTCGGCGAGTTGGTCGCCAAGATGGAACTGTTCATGTTCTTCACCAGCATCCTCCAGGTCTACACAGTCCTGCCAGGGACTCAGGGAAAACCCGTTGATCTCACACCTCTCCTGGGATTCATCAGCAAAACCAGAAGCCAGAAACTTGTCATTAAGAAAAGATAAAAAAATAATCTAAGGATCTGATTGGCTTGCTTCCTCCCATGCTTTGCTCGCATCTAAAGGCAATCTATAGGAAATTAAGCTAAAACGAAAACACGGTAATGACAATATGCTTTTGACATTCAGGTTATAAGAAGCATTAAACCTTACCTGCACACGTGTAAGATACTAATAATACTGGCTAGTATGTTGTTTCATTCTCCGAAACTTTAAGTATTACAATGCTTTCTTTCTCTCTTTCATACATGTCTGCCATACCTGATGAGGTGATTCGGGAAATGCAACACCGCCATAAATCCTGCAAGTTAACTCATCTGTGTTCCCCTTAAAGAGTTGCCCGTTTTTAACACACACTTCTTGGAATACTTGAATTGAGATACTCACGATTCCATTACAAATTGATGATTATAATGTGAATACAACAAAATCAGGTCGTTATATTGAAACTGTGAAAGAAAAATACCAAAGTATAGTTTCACAGTTAAATTAAAATGCTTTTAATTTTATAAGTATATTCAGGGGTAAGGTTGTTTGCGAAAATAAAACAAACAAACAAAAAAAAAACATTCGTTTTGAACTCAACTGAAAATCTATACTTCAAATTCAAATTTATTTCTTTTAGTATCTAAAGCTCTATTTAAGCATTTAGGATGACTGCATGAAATGTAACCAACTTTCGAGCCCAAAATTGTAAAAAAAAGTTAGCCCTCGATTTCTAAATTTTGCTATAAGAAAGGGCTGTCTATGGTTCAGATAATTGAGAACATTGATATTATAATCTTGATATGGATAAAAAAAAAGTCTAATAACAACTGTAAATGATGATAAATTGTGTTTTCTAATATTGAAATAAAATCTGTTTTTATATAAAACTTATTAAGTTGTGTATTCTATTTCTTGTCATTGTTCAATAAATATAAAATATCTCGGAGAGAGAGATAAAAAAAATGTATGTGGAATTGTGCTAGAACGAGTTAGAGAGAGACTCAGGGAGAGGAGCTGAGAAAGAGAGAGATAGAGAGGGAGAGCGAGAGAGCGAGAGCGAGAGAGAGAGAGAGAGAGAGAGAGAGAGAGAGAGAGAGAGAGAGAGAGAGAGAGAGAGAGAGAGAGAGAGAGAGAGAGAGAGAGAGAGAGAAATAGAGACAATAGAGAAAGAGAGCATTGGGAAAAAGAGAGAAAATATATTTGGTTTGGTTTGCAGTTAGTTTCTGCTTTGTTTCTACCGCTCTTTTACAATCTCTGTCTCTGCCTGTCTTTATCCAGCATGCATCTCCATCTCAGTTTATCCCTATTATGGCTGACTTTCCCTCTTCTTCTCTTGCCCTTTTCTTTATCACTCAATTCCTCTGTTAGACTAAATCTAGTTATTATCAATGCTAGTGCTGTTATAGAAGTATTCTAAATGGCGTTGAAGATAGTTCAAGCCAGCAGGATCTGAAAGGTTTTCTACCCAAACCAAGGAAAGCAGCTAATTATGTATGTTTGTTATAGCTTTTAAGATTTTTTTAAACGACAAATTAAAAGGCTAAAGATGCACTGCCTTGTGAGAACTCATAAGTGCCCGTTTATTGTGACATAATAATATGATGATGGATGAGTTACAGGAATTGATAAAAGATTTGGATTATACAAAACTATCTAACTATTCATAGATATATAAGACAAGTATGTTCTCAGTACGATGCGCACATCTGCTTTTCATATCATCCTGGCGATGAACTCGTGTTTCCGACCTACATCTTTTTCTTCGAACTATACAACTACTTGAGTCGACTGAAGAGCTTCAGGCATGATCTGTCAGTCACTTTTGTAGTGTGTAGTGTGTATCAAACAATCAACCCCTCAACTGCCATAACAGATTTAAACCAAGCCATAAACTCGAGAAGTTTATGTACCAGTATGTTCTAACAACCCACACTGTGTAAAGTCAGACTTGTTAGTCAATCTCCGTTTTTCTCGTCTGACCAGCAACACAATAATGGTAATCACTGTCAGTGTTAGTGTCAAAAAGACGCGCTTCGATGTAGGTTTGACGGCTTCTTTCTTTCTCTCATAACACGGAAAACATTTGAATCACTCAATTTTTGTGATTTGTTCTTGAAAAATTAAAAAAAAATCTAAAACAATAGGTAAAAACGATTATTTTTTTTTTCAAAATGTTTAATGACTGTAAGATTCACTTTAGTTTGATAGAGTAGCGAGGATAACAAAATGATAAATCATTGTAAGATTCACTTTAGTTTGATAGAGTAACAAGGCTAACAAAATGATAAATCATTGTAAGATTCACTTTAGTTTGATAGAGTAACAAGGCTAACAAAATGATAAATCAACGACAGGAGAGGAGAGAAAATACAGGAGTAATGCTGTTTATTTCTCAGGTCATTTTTACTGAGCTCCACCAACATTACTTAACACAATACAAGGGGTAGAACTACACGTTATTATTTATATTCTAGGATGACAAAATCTTCAGAGCACAAAAATATCGTGATCAACAAGGCCAAGACGTACTAGGTCTATAGCACATGCAGATCCTAACGTGACCCGTAACGCAATAGGCTTCAAACAAAACAAACTATACATTATTCAATGATATTTGTTCAAAGATTATTTTAAATGCAACAATTGTTTTAGAACAAACAAATAAATAAGCAATTTAAAAAAATACAACAAACAATAAAATTGTATTAAAATGGAAGAAATTTCCGTCTTGAAGTAGTGTAAACGCGGCTCCTCTAATACGTTGAAGCCTTGGATGATCCTGTGTCGTGCCGTGTCGTGCCATGCCGTACCGTTTCTTGTTGTGTCGTGTCGTTCCGTGTTGTATCTTATCGTGCCGTGCCGTGCCATGTCGTGTCGTGCCGTGTCGTGTTGTATCTTATCGTGCCGTGCCGTGCCATGTCGTGTCGTGCCGTGTCGTGTTGTATCTTATCGTGCCGTGCCGTGCCATGTCGTGTCGTGCCGTGTCGTGTCGTGTCGTGTCGTGCCGTGTCGTGTCGTGACGTGTCGTGTCGTGTAGTGTCGTGCCGTGCCGTGTCGTGTCGTGTCGTGTCGTATCGTGACGTGTCGTGTCGTGTCGTGTCGTGCCGTGTCGTGTCGTGCCGTGTCGTGTCGTGTCGTGCCGTGCCGTGCCGTGTCGTGCTGTGTCGTGCCATATAGTGCCGTGCCGTGTCGTGCCGTGTCGTGCTGTGTGGTGCCATATCGTGCCGTGCCGTGCCGTGCCGTGTCGTGCTGTATCTTATCGTGTCGTGTCGTGCCGTGTCGTGCTGTGTCGTGCCATATCGTGCCGTGCCGTGTCGTGCCGTGCCGTGCTGTGCCGTGTCCTGCCGTGCCGTGTCGTGTCGTGTTGTATCTTATCGTGTCGTGCCGTGCCGTGTCGCGCCGTGAGGTGTCTATCTCTTCTTGAAGACGACCGCCTGGTCCTTGCCCTTGCTGACGAAGCCGAGGACTGGTGTCAGGTCAACGGACTGCGCCTGGACTGTGTAGAACTGGAGGATGCTGGTGAAGAACATGAACAGTTCCATCTTGGCGAGGATCTCGCCCAAACACGATCGGGGGCCTGGAGGAGATGGAGAGAGGGAGGGAATCACAGAGGAGGAGTAATATCAAACCAACGGTTTAGTTTCATGATTAACTCGTAGCAGTGATCAAATGGAGAGATTTTGAAAATCCACGAGAAGAAGAAAAGCATATGGGTTTAAAAAAAATGAACTAAATAAGAAAGAAGGAACTGTATAAGACAGAGAAGGATAACAGAGAAGAAAGAGATAGGGAAAGGAGCATTAGGAAAAAGGAAATGATGAAGACAAATAATCACAAGGAGAAAACAATAAGTAAAGGATGAAAGATTGAGGCCAGAATAACTGCAAGAAATAGATGAAATAAAAGTGGTCAAGTGAGGACAGGATAGAGAACTCTCAGAGGGAAAAATTTTTAAAAACAGTACTAAGGCAAGCGAAATTTAAAGTAAAAAATTATTAGCGATCGTTGTCTCCTCCACCACATCTTCCTGCGATAGACTACATCCAAAACCATCGACTTTCGATAAACTTATTTTGACAGAGTGGCGTGTTTTCGGTCCACCACCATCATCACCACCATCATCACCATCACCAGCAGCAGCAGCAGCAGTACTGACTGACCTAGAGAGAAAGAGAGCAGGCGGTCTCTGCCTGTTATGTCTCCGTTCTTGTCCAACCAGCGGCTAGGATCGAATATCTCAGGGTTTGGGAAGATGTTAGGGTCGTTGTGAATGGCCGTGATGTTAGAAAACACAACTGCATCACGGGGTATCGTGTAGCCAGCCAGCTCAAAACTGCGATCAACTCCGTGAGGAATTCCAAATGGTGCTGGAAGAGGAATAATTGTTGATGGAGTAAGGGGAAAACAATTACTGGTCATGCTTGCATATCTTAAGGGTACTAGAAACATTAAAACAAGAATTGCTAGAGTCAGGCTAAAACAATTACAATACAACATTTTACATAATAGGCTATATGAAAATATTTAGGCCTATATGATTTTTAAGTAAACCAGTTATAATTGATAGGGGTTTTTGGATGATCAGCCTAATAAAAAATCAAGGCAAAGAAAATAAAATGCCTTGCTGAAAATATACTTATATATATTTTAAATGATTGAGAGCTTGAAACAGCTCAGTATTGTTTTACGCGATGAAATGTGGGTTGATTTTTTTATAATTGATTTTGTACGAAAGTATGAATCTAGTAAATGAAGTATTATCTTCTTCTCTAACATGAACCTTCCCTACTTGAAATATCTATAGCTGTAAGTATACCGGTGATCTAGAAATCCCACCCAAAGATCTAGAAATGTTCCTATTCCAAAGATCTAATCAAAGACATACCAAAACACCTGGAATTGTACCTATGCCAAAAATCTAGAAATGTACCTATCCTAAAGATGATAATATATAACGATGGTTTATGAATGCTCATGAGTTTATCGCAGTTTAGTAATGCTTCAAAATATTATAGATGGGATTTACTTAAGATCAATTCCGGATATCCACGTATATCACACATTTTGATGTCACTATGAAGGTGCAGAAGTTTTACTACCTCGTGCATGAAAGTTTGGCTTTCCTACCAAAGACAGAAATAACGCTACAAATCTTTACGATGAACAGCTCAAAATTCACCGACCTACAGGCCTGTATCTCAGTGTTTCTAGGATGGTCGCCTCTGTAAACCTGAGTTTCTCTTTGTCGGCGTGGGTCACGCTCCGCCCGTCGCCCAATATCTGAGGATGGATGCCGTGAATAAGTTAACATCGTTCGATTTCAAATCTCAATGATCTTAAAAACTCAAACTTTTAATTTGTTTGCTGTGTGCTACTTGATATTGCTGGTTGATACCATTAACGTCTAAAAAGACTTAGCTAGTCGTGCAATAATGGGTTTGTGATTGGTTACATTATTTTTGTTTCCTAAGAGACAATCTCTTTGTTTCATAATAAACATTCCTAAATACCCTTCTTAATGGTCCACAGAAAGCGCGGACAAAGACCAGCTTAATATTATTTCAGTTCTGCTTTTTGCAAAACAGAAGTCTAAGTATAGACCTGCTATGTAAAGATGGCAGTGATTTTGTTGATGAATAAATCTTGCATAAAAAATATCTGAAGAAAGCAAAACTCTAAAGAAGGCCTCGGTCCAGCTAACACAATGTCTGTCACCTCGTCGATCTCTGCCTGACAGCGGTGCTGGACAGCAGGGTTGGTCGCCATGAAGTAGAGAAGCCACTGGAGCGTGGTTGCTGTTGTCTCAGACCCTGCACTAAAGATGTCCACTATAGCTCGCCTCATGTTCAGATCTACAGGAGAAAAAAATATTTGACGGGCATGTTAATATTTATAGTGGTATAAGTAGTAGTAGTAGTAGTAGTAGTAGTAGTAGTAGTAGTAGTAGTAGTAGTAGTAGTAGTAGTAGTAGTAGCAGCAGCAGCAGCAGCAGCAGCAGCAGTAGTAGTAGTAGTAGTAGTAGTAGTAGTAGTAGTAGTAGTAGTAGTAGTAGTAGTAGTAGTTGTTGTTGTAGTAGTAGTAGTAAGAGTTATAAGAGCTAGAATTTTAGGTAGTGCTCAGCAGTGGTTAGGATTAGGCTTTAACTTGTGAAAATGACCGAAAGTGCTTGAATTTGTAGGATTAGAAACATCGATTAAGAGATGCTTCGGCACCCATCGCCTTGCCATTCAAAGAGAACATAGCTTATACCAAAGCGCCACTACGCTCCCTAAAAAGAGGGGTTCATGACGCAGGTATTTGCTACCTGATTGACTTGCAATCTTGATTGGGAAGATGGGAATCACACCAAAGACAACCATTGAATCCGGGAGCACCACACTTACGATTTGACGCACTCAGACACAGACAAAGCAAATATTGATAGACTGATATGATTAGAGAGTTACCCACCCACCATTGAAATGCCTGCCTGTGGGACTGTTTCTCATCTTGAGGACCAGGTCGACGAAGTCTCTGATGTTGTCAGGGTCAAAGGTCTCCTCGTGGTCAGCCACAAGTTCTTTGATGTATGCACTGGTCGTCGCCAGAGTTTTGATAATTTTCGCCTCACTCTGGTTGGAGCAGAAGTCACAGAGCTCACTATTCGAATACAATCATTAAGATAAGATCCGCTCTTTGTGCATCGTTTTTTTTTTGGGTTTTTTTTTTTTGTTTTTTAATAAAAAAGTATATTTATATATTAAAATATATCTTTCGAAACTGCCTTCGCATCTTTCTTGAGAAAATGAGAACTTGTAGTGGGCATAGTGCGGGTTGTTTGGACTCCTGCTTGTACCGTCTGTATTTCGCTGATAAGACTTTCTCACCTCTGATCTACTGGCGACACACTCAGGGCAAGATTGCCCATCACCCCTTCACTACGTTCACTACACTTCGGCTACCCTTATTGCTAAGAAGCGATAGAACTTTAGAACTTCTAGTGCCAGAGACTACATGGTGTAATGTGGGAACGTTTCTCGCCATCATAATGCATGAGCAGATTAAAATATCGATTCGTCTACAAAATAGTTCATAACTTATAATTAAGATAAAAAAGAGACAGTAATAAAAGATAAATCACAATATAAGCGAATAAAAATGAATGAAAAATATGCAGCATACATCAGAAAGTTAGAGAGCGAAGAGAGTAGGGAAGTGAATTTGAGAGATAATTTGAATAAGAGGTTTTTGAGACTTTCATAGGTTCACAGAGAAAAAAAAAGTGGAGAGAGAGAGAAAGAGAATGAAAGGAGAGAGAGAGAGAGAGAGAGAGAGAGAGAGAGAGAGAGAGAGAGAGAGAGAGAGAGAGAGTAACAGGCAGAAGGCAGACAGACAGACATTGTATCTGACAGCCAAATAGATAGATAAATAGCCTGATAGACAGGAGAATTGAGTGAGAGACAAAGAGGGAACAGAGAGACTAAGGAATGAATGTAGAAAAGGGGCAAAGAAGGTAACTGTGGAGATATTATTCTGATCTTAGAGTATCAGAAGCATTGAGCTACCTGATTATACTCCTTCAAAGTGGATAAGTCCGTCACAATATTTTAATCATAAAAGTGTCAAAATAAGCTTACAATGGTTACGTAAATCTATTTCAAATCACATGTAATAAGGAAAGATTAGATCTAAGGTGAATACCTTCGTGAAGTAGCGCAGCAACGGGAAAAAGTTTGCAGGCATGAAGAGAAAATTGACACTGGTAGCCTCGCCCAGTCGTTTCAGCAAAAGATTGAACCTCGGGTCATTAAAGTCAAACCTCGGATAAAAGAAATGCGTCCTTAACATTAGTTGCAGTGTGATACTGAAGACTATCAAATAATGGTGTGGGATGTTAAACCGTTACATTAGTATTCTGCATCATTAGCAACAAAATGCGTGTAGACTCCAAACGAAATCTTCCAATAGGTCTCTATAATGTTTTGGATGTAAGGGCCATGTAGAGATCATAACATATAAAATATCCCCCTCGATTTCCCTAAAAACATCATGTAAATCAAGATTTATGCCTCTTGATTGGAAACAAAATATGGGAAAGAATGCTAAACCTGTCCATGTTTTTCCTGATATGATATTGTAAAGAGATTCTGTTCTGTTGCGAAAAAAAATTTAAACAGTTTTAGACAAGGGAAACCAATAGCACGTCCTTATTATACAGGGCTTTAATCAGCTTACAGTTGCTTCTCTTGTGGTTAAATATTGTGAGTATTAAATCACAGTGGAACAATTTTTGTATGGGAAAATTCGACACTTAGATGCTATTATTTGTGGGGGAGAAAAAAATAAACATTGAAAAGCCTAGAGCAAGCCTAGTACACTCTTCTTATAGCAAAACGGAATCTGTTCTTAAAAATGTAAACAGCCATTAAAACAACATTGTTACCTTGACGGTGATGTTGAAAACCCCGATTCATCAGGTCTCAACATCTCAAGTAAAATCTCTTACGGATGAATATCTGCACGGAGCAAGTTGTACATTTCGACAAAATGACTTATATTGCGGGACTTCGAGACCTCTTGGGGTGTATAGAAAAGCATAGGGACTGTCCTTCTGTTGTCCTCCGTCCTACATAATCATGTTATTTGTTTTTATCTACTCTCTCACAGCCTCATGTCCAAGTTGTTTTCTTGAACACCCGGCCCGAAACCCCCGTGATCCTGTAGCAAAGCTGAAGCCTCGAGATCTGCAGGCATGTTATTGTGGACTGACTTTATCAACCAATAAACATAATCTTATGTAACCCACCTGCTCCCAAACATCACACTGGAGATGACATTGGATGTGGCTTTGACCAACCAAGGCTTCATGGCCACAGGTTTGCCCCTCTGTTGACCGATGATGTCCAGCACGACATGGACCTCCTCTAGGACCTTCTCCTCCAGGCTTTTCTTGCCGACTCCCAGATCTCTCATGGCCGTCAGACTGACCCGCCGAAGTTCCTTCCAGGGCTGACCGTTGCTGAGACTGACTCCTGAGACAAGAAGTGGGGAAATCGGAGAGAGAGCGAGCGAGAGAGAGACGGAGAGAGAGACAGAGAGAGAAAGAGAGAGAGAGAAAGAGAGCGAGAGAGAGACGGAGAGAGAGAGATAGAGAGAGAAGGAGAGAGAGAGAGAGAGAGAGAGAGAGAGAGAGAGAGAGAGAGAGAGAGAGAGAGAGAGAGAGAGAGAGAGAGAGAGAGAGAAAGAGAGAGAGAATGGGTAAGAGGTGGGGGGGAAGCAGAAGAAACAAAAAGGTGGATATTTTTATCCTTAATGTATTTGGGTATAATGTAGACTTATGAATCGATTAAGTTTTTAGTACTTTTAAATATTAAACAAAAAAGCACGTACATCTAGGCCACATATTATAATATCAAGGTCAATCCTACAGGCTAGGCAGTGATTTAAGACATATTTTCTGAGCCAAATGTTCAAGGAGAACTTTATCTACAAGGTCAAGATTTGCCTATCACTAAGTCATAAAGTCTACCTAGTAAAAACCTATTTATAGTCTGGCTTTCTTTTCAGTGTCTGTGTACAACCCGAGACTCCTTGATATGCTGTGCTGTGTGTGTGTGTGTGTGTGTGTATATATATATATATATATATATATATATATATATATTTATGTATATGTGAGTGTATCTTCTCACAATTGACTGTGTCCGTAGTGTTGTTTATATAAAAAAAGCAAAATACTGTTCATCATGTCTTAGCTGAAATTTCTTTTCGTTGCTATGAAAGCACATTGCTTTTTGAGAATTGTTTCTTTTTTCATAGCAACCAAAGAATGATATTCGAAATACCCACCCACTCCTGCTTTCTCCTCAATTTTCTTTAAGACGTAGAAGTTGTGGGGTCGGCTGCTCAAGACATCTCCTCTCTTCACAAACGCCTCCTGTAGATTGTAATTTGATAAAAATATATATTTACAAAAAAGGATTTAACTCAATGAATCCAATACTTTAAAAATCCCTTTGAAAAATATTAAGTATTTTATGAAGTCTTGTTAATTGCATTTTTTTTTTTATTTCGACACATTTTTTTTAAATTTAACCTACAATATTATTTTCTCAGTAAATTTAAATAGCCGCGACCTTTTAGTATGAAACAATATTTATTACTTAATTTAATGATGCTATTCTTGAGTGCTTAATACCTTTAAACGCCTTTTGCGAATTATTTCACAATAAAGAATAAACGAGCGTGAATAATAGAAATATACGCTCCCTCCTCGGGGTTTGACTTTTGAGCTGGAATAAACTGATAATCTACCTGGAGCAGCTTCAGGTCATTGATGTAGATAAACGGCTTCGAGCCGATCTTTAGGGTGAAAATCTTGCCGTATTTCTCCTTCAGATCTTTCAATATACCAATAAAATCAGCTCCAGGCATGCGCAACATCAAGAAGTTGCCAAACAACGAAAGCGGAAATGGGCCAGGTGGCAAACCGCGCATGCTCGGAAGTGTGATGACATACCAAACAAGTAAGATGGTGGCCACAAATATCAAGACGGTTGTGCTGTTATCCAGCAGAGTGCTTAACATGTTGACTGAAATAAAATTAAAAAAAAAATAATAAAACCACTGTATCAGAACCCAAAGAATTCATGTAATCATGGCATGCTCGGGAATTTGGTTGGAGGAAGATCTTTTCGCGCTCTCTTCATTAGGTTGCTGGTGTCTAACGGAGTCGTTAAATAGAGATGAAAGAAATTTCGCGGTCTCATTTGATGTTTATGATTCTTTACTTCAAATCGTTTGCTTAAATGGCTACCTGCATGCAACCCAAGATACACCACTTTAAATGGGACTGTCATTTATTTAAAAAATTCTAAACTTAAAGAAAAAAAATGACTTGCTACCTATACCATGACATGTGTGCATAAATATTATCATCCCATCTCTATGGCAAAAACCTGTCCATTTTTCAATCTCCAGCTACTCTTACCACTGTAGTCTTCTTGAAATCAAATCTGATAAAGTACCATACAACCTTTCCTAACAAAAATCCTCTCTCAGTTGGTCTCAGAATTAATTGTACTTAAGAAAATTTAATTAGACAATTACTTCGCTAACGAAAATAGAGACATAACTATATATAGATGATGTACAGAAAAGAATGGTCAGTTAACAGTTTTAAATATAGCACCAATATTTTCCATTCTCCTCATCTTCAATCTCTATTTTGTTTCTGCATTCTTCATCCTCAATGCATCCTGCCTTTCTCACTTCATTCCTCGCTCAAAAGTGCTCAATCTTCGACTTAGTCTGGCGGCGCACATTCTAGTCTGCGACACAGTTAAGACCTAAGGTGTGGGGAGGATTCAATCCATTGAGATCAACCTGACCGAAAAATTAACTCAGAGGCTAAGTGCTCCGAAATGTGAGTCAAATGTTTGCTGAAAGAAATGGAAATTTAAAGGATGTTTTCTTTTTAATTGAAAGTAACTCATTCACCGCTAATTTGTTTTAATAGATCCTAGTTCGCCATATTTTGCTGTATCTATTTTTACAATCAAGAATTTAACTCTCTCTAGGAGAGCACGTCGCTTCCTTCGAAAGCAATAAACATCTCAGAGGCTGGAAATTAGCGGTCATGCTGAAAAAAAAATCATGATGTCTTAGAAAAAAGAGTAATTATTTTATAAAAAAAACTGCATGCATCTTTCTTTGTTCTTTTTCTTTATTTCTTTGACAAGTTCTTAAATTCATTCAAATATGCAAGATGTGATCTCGTCGTAAAGATGATATTTCGCACATTTTTACATCGCAGAAGCAAGTCGTTTCTTACCTTCTCTGGCCCAATGTTGGATACATTTTTGGACGCTTTTTTAAAAACAAAAAATTGGATATCTTCTAACTCCTAGTTCCTACTCCTTACAAAGCTTGTCGACTGATACGCAAATCCAAATATCACCAGTATATAAATCTATAAGAAGAAGTTATAACGAATTGTGACATTTCCTTTGTATCTTTAAACATGCACAGAAAGAGAAAAAAAATGTCTGGAACGGAGTGTGATATCACCTGAAGTTACACAAATTTCGATGCTTCTACTTGGTCCTGAGAAATTATCGCAAAATGTGGACAGTAGTTAGACTTACGAAACTGCGATATTGTGTATAAATCAGTGAACAGACCAGAAGTACAGTCAAGGTAGAGCACAGCACTGTTTAGCCCCGCAGCTTATGGATGTGGACATTCAGCAGACCAGCCTATGTTATCAGTCTCTGATCTCACAGGGGTCACTGTGTGCTTTACAGTGACGAAAATTTTAACACGTCATCTCAGACAGTCAAACATACTGAAAACAACAAAATAACCTAGCGCATCGGATTCGAAATATATAACAAGAAATTTTACAAAGCTCTTATACTCTCCCCTGATAAATATTGCTGCTTTTCTTTTCTATAGAAAAGCTCATTTCAATCCTGCCTGACCACTGCATTTGCCATTTTAATTATACTTTCTTATCCATTCCCCCGTCTATTCTTTCTATTTTATCTTTCATTTCTGACTCCTTTTTCTTCATGAAACTTACTAAGTGAGCTGCTTCCTCGGTTTAGTTCAAGTATCCCAATGAATGTGGCCATGTTGTCTCTCTCACTTCTGCAGCATCAGAAATAACATTACTTAGTTCTGTCTCGGCCCTTTTCTCTCAGTATCAATTGTGACACTTTCTGACTTTTAGGTGGTAAAGGTCAACCAAGCCCAATGTAAACATCGCTGCTTTGACCAGGCTACTTACCCACTCTTTATATAGTGACGAGGTCAAGCTAGCCAGCACTTGGCCTTACTGAAAATTGTTGTAGAAATAAATCGTGTAATCAACTGTTAGCTGGTATAGAGCAGATAGGAGTGAGATATCAACATAACTCCGTTAAGCCTAAGTTATATCTCTGAATTACGGTGAAGTCATACCGATCAGTTGTGGAGTTTGAAGCGTGGATGTGACAAACCAATTCAGATCTGATGGTATTGATATGGAAATAACCTTAGATTCTTCAGCAACCTACTGGACTTGTGATAGTCTAGATGTCTTGATCGCAACGGAAACGACATATCCATAATTTTGTTTCCTTATTACAGTTTGTTCATTCTCTTTTATTATTTTGTTATTTGGGGATTGATTTCATGTCACCAAACAATTCTTGTTGAGGCAGACCAGATCTGAGATGACAATGGTGTTAAGATCCCACGACAGTATCCCGGTTCCAATCCAATCAGGACTTAGGACCAGCGCCCAACCGTATGACCACATCCACTCTCGTGACATAGTAGAACGTTAATAACCATTTTGATGATTTACTTTGTACGTTTGGCTCATTTGTGTTTTGATTTTCCATTGATTTATCTAGAAACAGACTACGATAATCAGCCTTTGGCTCAGTTAAGCTTAAGGTTTTTCGTTTCTTCATATAGTGATGCCAGCTAAACTAAAACTAACCCAAAATTGATCAATTTATTTTTTTTAACTATGAACGACAATAAATAACCCCGTTCTGGACGAATCTGGATTCTGACTCAGGAGAGTTCTCTGATGTTGGCTCAGCTAAAATAAATCAGAGCGACAAGAAGAACCTTTTCAAAGACACGGATAGTATAATTGTATACTGTGCTACAATTAATTTTTCCAATTACGTTTTCAATGACATTTCTTTTTTGGCCTTGATTTACTCACATCTTAAAACGGATAAACGTCCAAACTTATGGATGGTTTATATTCCTTAGTACCAACACTATTATTTGAATAATTAAGGAAATTTAGTTAAAAACAAAAAACAAAAAGAAAAACGTTCGCATCTCTAAGGTCAATCTAATACTTTGTGAAAGCGCTATTTCTATTTATATCAGAGTGGATGATCTTTGGATCAAATTCAAGTTAAATTTCCATTTTTGAGATCGTCTTAACGCTAGAAAAACTCAGCTTCAGAAGTTTAGACCTAGATATTTTGAGATACATTCTAAATATTTCGAATAAGATAGTGAAACAAAAACAAAATTGGAAAAAATAAATCTAGGAATGAATGGTTAAACATTAAACACCTTAGAGCATTGGACATCAAAGATAAGAAGTAAAAAAATTCTAAAATTTCACATACTGCTAGAATGCTAGAATTTTTTGCAAGCAAAAGAAAGAGAGGATCCTGATCTGTCTAGATTGGTGAAAAGTACAACCAGACTCTCTAAATGAACCATCAGTTTTCCGTTCTAAATAACTTTATGGTGCTCTCCATCATGTCATTAAGTCTTGTGACGTTGTACACACGATCTCAGTGGGAAAACGCTTCTCCAGTAATACAAAATATAAAAAAATTGGAAGAGAGTATTTCAATGACATAGGGCCTAAAATATAAGATATCCCTAATAAATTTCAGCGAGAGTTACCTTCCTTGAATGCCTGGCAACTCAGCCTAGGCCTAAACTTACAGGTTAGTTTTTAATGCAGAGACTTTTGTTCAAAGTCGGAAAATAATAAGTTTTATAGCTTGACTTTGAGCACCACTAAAGCTGCGAGGCAAGACTCGTTCCGAAGAGATTTACAGAATGCAAGTAAAAACATACCTCATACCTTTTTTACACAAAGGCTTTTATGTGTGTAAACCATGATCTTGTGTGAATTAGTTCTTTAGTGTTACTTAATGATTATTTCCCCTTATTCATCCTACTTTTGAATAAGGGTATTTCTACTATAAAACAGTTGTAAAAAAGGTGAATCGAACAGAGCAGAAATCAAACATCAATTTGAAATGCAGAGGGCAACGTTATTATTTACTTCATGCTTCTTTTATTGAACAAATCAATAAATCAATAACTTTAGAATACTCAAATTAGTTTTTGCAAACACACGATATACTTAAAAAGTATTTTTAACGTGTTGTATGGCTTACATGATATATATATATATATGTATAAGACCCCCTCCATTTCCCAACCCCTGGTAATCAAATTTGAGTTTTTCACAATTTTTTACCTAAAGTTTAGAGGAAACTATAGAAAACAAAGTATACGAGTAATTTCTTCTCTTTCAAAAATCACATTTCTTCAAGCGTTGCACTCGGCTATGCTTTCAAGTGCATATCTAAATGACCTATACTTTAATACTCTTTCTTGACTTAACGAATTTCTGAACGAGTCACGAATAATACCCGCTTGTGATCCTACAAAGGTATTTTCTTTTTCTTCCAGACGAGAAACTTGCTTGATAAACAGCTTGTTGAAAAATGTTTTATTCATCGTGGAATTATTCCTGATTTTCTGCATCTCCATCGGTACAAACTATGCGATTCTATGATGTCATTAATGTCATAGTAAACATAGTCTTAAGAAAACTTCAAAACACCTAAACAAGCTCTATGTCCAAGTAAAGAGTTTAATTGATTCTATGATTTACATATCACTAATATTGTGAAGAACATCATTTTTACTAAACACGACCTACTCTAAATTAATTAAGTATAATTAAATATTAATTTATGGGATCAAGTGGAGGTGTATATTGTGCACTCTGAATGTTTCCTCAACTCTGTGTTCTTTGTACGTGCCATGTGGATAGGCGGAGAGGGCACACGCTAACAAAAAATAGGGTGAACACGGGTACATTAACTTTTGAGAGACAATAATCTAGTAAAGAGATGAATGTGAACTAGAATCTCTGCTGCTGGTGCTTCAACAAGGCTTCGTGTTACTGTAACTTGATTAATCTACAGTTATGTTAATACTGTTTTGTTCCTCAAGTGGACGCCATCTTGTACATACATGTTCCTAGTGCTGGGCCTGGCAATGGCGCAGTGTTTAGTCTGGTTGTCTCGTGCTCCGCCGTACTCGCAGCTGTGCCAGTGATATCATGATGTAATTTCATGCATCGATATAAATGTAGTCATGGTTATAGAAACTAAACAGCAGCAGTTTTATTGAAAGATATTATTTACCAATTATTGAAAACTAATGAGTTTAGTGTCGCAAAAATTTAGACAAGCTCAAGCATTAAGCAACGGGGTACAAAATAAACAAGCCAAAATCAAGGCCTACTGATCAATCAAACTACGCCGTTTTGTCTTCATCGTGTAATTTGGCCCATCACTGTGATGAGGGAGAATTATGCTTTCCTCATCCACGTCAGCGTTCATCATAAGAGTTGATGTGTTTAATTCTTTGTAACCAAGATTCACAAAATTCTTAAAGAAAATTGAAAACACGTCGGATCTAATTGATAAAGATTTTCTTGATTCATGTTTTGCCACGCGGATGCTATTGAAGCAAGAAGGATATGCTATAGGCATCAGCTTGATCGAAGCGTAACAATTGCATGGAATCGTCGTTTTTTATCTCCGCGATGCCAAATAGCGCATTATCGAAGCTTT
>JAWDGP010001738.1:515000-575000 GCA_033675545.1 Elysia crispata | reverse complement strand
AATGGACGGGCCTGGGAATGTTTGCCTGGATGGTCTACAGAGACTGCCCTGCACGGTGAACCTGCAGCTGTCCTAACCAAGCTAAGTTTGATCCTGTATTTCTCGTGTTTTAAGAAAACGTAGTGTTGAATTTAGTTTTAATTTGTAATGGGTTTCTTTTATGTTCCAATAGAAATTTAGTGAGTCAAAAGTTATCCCCGCTTGTCATTATTCAAGTTATTCTCTCCCGTAGCAATTCAAGAGATCGGTTACTCCAATCTCGGTTTTGAGCACTGTTTCCTCTTTATCTTTCTGTAAACTGATACATTTGTGTCGTCTTACCTATTCGATAAATTTTGGTATTTCTTATTTTGCGCATGGTAAATCATACATCGATGCCCTGAACAGACTCTTAAATTCTTTGACTAAAGATAATGTAACGCTATAGTTTTCTCGATTATTTTTTTTTAAGTGCTTTGAGTCACCAGACGCCATCCACTGCCAGCCTTTCTTTTTACTATAGTCTTTATCAAAGTTTGTTCATTAGAATCAATCTGCTTTTGCTGTTGTTTTTGATGATGCTGTTCCTGTGCCATTTTTCTATGTAAAAACTGTCTCTTTACTTAAAAACTGTCTCTAACTTCACCTTGCAAACATGTTTTTGTTTTGTTTTTTTAAGCTCAAATTCTTTAGTGAATCTATAAGGATTACTTTTTACAATTAACAGCAACCTTTGAAAACAAACATATGATGATCCGGGATAAAGGATTTTGGGTTTGCTTTGGAATGAAATATTATTTCAATCGTAATCTAGCATGCAAAACAAAAGATAGAGGTAAAAATAATCATTAAAATGTCATGTGTTTTGCACTACACTTAGTGAAAAGTTACTCAATAAATCGTTTTTTTTTGAGAAGGCTGTTTGAATATTGAATCTTCCTCAAATGATAGCACCTATCCTTCCTTCCGTGAGCTTGACCTGGACCATCCCCGCCAACCTCCGAACGTTAACCATGACCAAACACTCGAGGACATCGCGGTGTTAAAACAGGTCCAGCATGCACTGCTTTCCAGCTCCTCTCTTCCGCTTTCTTCTTTCTTGTGACTTCCGGCACCATTCTTCCACTTGTTTTGTTTGCTATTCTTTAGCTTTCAGCTCGACTCTTCATCAATCTAACTACTAACTCTTCAATTCCTGTATCTGCCGTTTAATTCTATTGCCTGTCGGAATATGTTTATGATTTTGGTATCTTAGTTTTCTGAAATTGGTGAGGTAGTAAGAATTGGCTATAGATTAGTTCGATGGATTCAGAGTAGTTGCAATTTTTTGTTCATTTCACCAAGCTTTCTAGCTTTGCCTAACCTAAAATAATGACAAATGCGTGGAGACTCCATACGGTTATATAACAAATTTACAGGATAACAATTTGAATCCATTTTTTAAATATCGCTCGCTAGAAGAGAAATTTAAATCAGTTTATATATAATATTTAAATTAAAAAAAAAATTAAGTATGGACTAATCATAAATTTGATACAACAACTACAAATTTGAAAGAGCCATCAGTGGAAAACTGAAAAGAGACTATCGAGTAGGAGGACAAAGTGAGAAAATTAATGGCTAAAGTCTGAAAATCTGGGGAAAACAGAGCATAACCGTTTGAAGCCATCGGATACAGGAAAAAAGGAAATGAGAAAGAAAAGGGATAGAGACTGTCACGATTTGATACCGAATTGAGAAAAACAGAACTAAACTAAAGAAAGGCATCGGATGGAGGGAAAAAAAGCAGCATAAAAACTGAGGTCGCTGTGGAGGAGCAATGGAGGCAGTTGGATAGAAAATAACGGATGAGAATGAATAGAGATCACCAAATAGAAAGAAAAAGAAAGGAAGGGACTGGATACCACAAATATGAGGAAAATTGAAGAGAACGATAAAAAGCCATCGAATAGAAGAAAATAAAAGAAAGACTAGAGGCAATTGGTTTAAGCACAACAAAAGGAAATTTATGAAAATCAGTGGATGGATGAAATGGAAGATAAGGGATAGGGATCGCAGAATAGGAGAAAAATTTAATAAAACGAGGCCGCTTATTTGAGAATAGCAAATCATAACTAATGAAAGTCATACGACAGAAAAAAGGCGGAGGAAATTGAAGACCACACACTTGAGGAAAACAGAGAGAACTAATCAAGGCCATTAGATAGATAAAAGACAAAGGAAGAAATATAGACCATCGGATAGGAGGAAAAATATGTAAAGGGGTGGATGCCATCGACTTGAGGACAGCTGAGGAAAAAAAAAGTTTTCCCTGTGGCTTTCAGCTCTTCTCTTCATCTTTTCTGATACCAGACGCACCAGATGGTCAGGGCGGCAGAGGGTCGCACTGACAGAACGGAGGTGCGACGTTCTAGTCCCGACCTGACCTATCAGGTGCCTGGAGCCTAACAGTCTCTGTGATTGCAGAGGTTACAATGACATTGCACTGAGTCATTGCCTCTAGATTTGTATATAGGCAGAGGTTGCATTGACATAGCACTAAGTCAATGCCTCTGGGTTTCTGAATCATCGCAGGTTGCAATGACATTGCATTTGTTCATTGTCAACTGGGATTGTGAAAAAAGCAGAGGTTGCAATGGCATTGCACTGAGCCATTGCCTCTGGCTCTGCAAACAGGCGGAGGTTGCAATGACATTGCACTTAGTCATTGCCTCTGAGTTTGCAGTTGAACGCACAAGTTGCGGCCCTGGCATGTAGCCTCAAGAGGGTGTAGGATCAGAAACCAAAAATCACTCTTTGGCTCCCAATTCTTTTCTTTACTTTTGCCCATTTCTATTCTCAGCCTTTCTCTTCCTTTTTTCTTCTAACCGCTAGCTTAGTCTGACTAATCTTCTTTTCTTCCTACCCACTTTTCTCTGACTCGTGTCTTCCTTTTCCTCCTACCCGCCTCTTCCTTTTCCTCCTACCCGCCTCTTCCTTTTCCTCCTACCCGCCTCTTCCTTTTCCTCCTACCCGCCTCTTCCTTTTCCTCCTACCCGCCTCTTCCTTTTCCTCCTACCCGCCTCTTCCTTTTCCTCCTACCCCCCTCTTCCTTTTCCCCCTACCCACCTCTTCCTTTTCCTCCTACCCCCCTCTTCCTTTTCCTCCTACCCGCCTCTTCCTTTTCCTCCTACCCCCCTCTTCCTTTTCCCCCTACCCGCCTCTTCCTTTTCCTCCTACCCGCCTCTTCCTTTTCCTCCTACCCGCCTCTTCCTTTTCCTCCTATCCGCCTCTTCCTTTTCCTCCTATCCGCCTCTTCCTTTTCCTCCTACCCGCCTCTTCCTTTTCCTCCTACCCGCCTCTTCCTTTTCCTCCTACCCGCCTCTTCCTTTTCCTCCTATCCGCCTCTTCCTTTTCCTCCTATCCGCCTCTTCCTTTTCCTCCTACCCGCCTCTTCCTTTTCCTCCTACCCGCCTCTTCCTTTTCCTCCTACCCGCCTCTTCCTTTTCCTCCTACCCGCCTCTTCCTTTTCCTCCTACCCATTCTCCTCTGACTCTGCTCTGTTTTTCTCTATCCGTTAGCTTCAGGGTTTGCTTTTTTTTTCTTCCACTGTCCTCACGTCGATGGAAAACAACCTTTTACATATTTCTTCCTCCCACCCGGTGGTCTATATTTCCCCCCTTGTCTTTCATCTATTGAATGGCTTCAATTAATTCTCTCTGTTTTCCTCGAATGTGTGGCTTTCCAGTTCTTTCATCTGTTTCCCTATATCGTATGACTTCCATAAGTTCTGTCAAATAAGCGGTCCACGAGTCTTTTCTTTTATTGTATTTTTCTCCCATTCTGTGATCCCTATCCTTTATCTTCCATTTCTCCATCCGCTGGTTTCCTTTAGTTTTCTTTTGTTCTTCTCAAACCAATTGCCTCCAGTAGTGCTCCTTTTTTCTTCTATCCGATGGCTTTTAATAGATTTCTTCAATTTTCCTTGTATTTTTGGCAATCATACCCTTTCTTCCTTTTTCTTTCTACTTTGTAGTCTCTATTCCTTTTCTATTACGCTATTCTTTATCCGACTGCCTCCATTGCTCCTCCACCTTATTTCTTAAAACAGTGACCTTCAATTTGTATACTCTTTTCTTCCTCTATCCAATGTCTTCCTTTAGTTAACTTCTGTTTTTTTTTCCCTCAAATCATTGTCATATTGATATAGCTCTATCCCTTTTCTTTATTTTTTCTTTTTTTTCCTTTATCGATGGCTTCAAATAGTTATCCTCTGTTCTCCTCAGATTCATGGCCTCTAGCGATTTTTTTTTTTTTAACTTTGTCCTCCTACTCGATTTTCTGTCTCTTCTTTTCAGTTTTCCTCTGGTAGCTCTCTTAAATTTGTAATTGTTGTATCAATTCTAAGATGAGTCCATACCTGAAACGGTTCGTTTTTTTTTTCTTTTGCATTTAAATAATTTTTTCTAATAGATGTAATATATATAAAGTGACTTAAATTTCTCTTCTTGCGAGACATATATATAAAAAAAAGGATTCAAACTGGACATCCTATAAATTGATTGTATAACTGCATGAGGTCCCCACGCGTTTGCCAGTATTTTAGATTAAGCAAAGCTAGAAAGCTTGGTGAAATAAAAACAAAAATTAGCAACACATCTTGATATGTATCTGTAGCCAATTCTTGCTGCTCACAAACTTCAGAAAACTAAGATACCAAAGTCAACCAACATATTTCGACATCCCGTTTTGCTCTTCTTTTTTTTTTTTTGCTCATCACGCTACTCGTTTAAAGATTTGTTTAGGTTTCTACCCTAAATCTTCAAGCCACGAGTTCATCATTCGAGAGGGTTTGGGCTTATAAAATAAACGGTTAACCAGTCGTTTACATGTCCTGACTACTTCTTCAACTATGGAAGCCTGAGCTAACACTGACCACTAGATTGAATTTTTTTCTAAGAACATTTACGGCTTTGTAAATTGAAAAATAACCATGGAACAATCGTGGAGTTAGCAGAGAGGCGATGGAAGTTTTCTAATGTAAAATAATGCGAGGGATTCCTATCACACACACGGTGTATCATAAAGTGCTATTTCAGATTAAAATCTTCTATTTCATTAATTCAACATCCTCACAGTGGACCGACAGTTGTGGTCAGTGTGACTGGTCGACACCGCTCCTCGGACAGCTGAAGATTTCACGCACAGCGTAACGTAATATTGCTCCATTATAATACAATGTAAAAATAGGCTTATAAATTAAACATTTCGATTAATCTTGGGTCAATATCGCATCTTTCTTTAAAATAAGATTAATGTAGAGATTATTATTTAAATAATTATGGACTAAGTCTTATCGTTGTGGACTAGGTTTTAAGAAGATCGAGGATTTAGACAGGTAAACTCCTCACCTCATGGGACTTAAGTCAAGAGATAACATCATAATGTACAATATCGCCATAAATTATCACTAGTGTTACTACTCTTCTTTAGTTTAAACATTGCATTTTTCTTATAATCAGTTTGTTTTCTCCTCTATCTTTTTTATAATACTCCTCACTTAATAATCATCTCTCTCTCCATCTTCCTTTCCCTCTCTATCTCTCTCTCTCTCTCTCTCTCTCTCTCTCCATCTTCCTTTCCCTCTCTTCTCTCTCTCTCTCTCTCTCTCTCTCTCTCTCTCTCTCTCTCTGACTTTTAAAGTGTTTTTACGTCCCTTTATCAGATCGTGGATGTCGCCGATCCCAAGTTTCCAAAAGCCCTAACCTCTCAGAGTGGGCCGTGAAAGATACGCCAAGTGTCTACAGGTCGAGTTGTGGACAGACGTTGTTGGAGCTTCCCCGGCCAGGACTCGCGGGTGGAACTGTTCATCAGAGAAAGGTTCCTTACATCAAGATGATTCAGTTTATGGCACCTTTGAACATTTCTTTGAATAACACGATTTCAAGATTTCTTAGCCGCAATATAAATCGTATTTTACAGGCCGTTAATAGAGATTCAAGTAAATAACCTTATAAGATGCCCTGGCATCCATAAAAAAATCTTCAATGCTTGCTTCTTCTATACATCTGTGACACTGCAGTTGAATAATTTATGCTATCCTCACTCAGAGAAAATTGTACGGAGATCTTTTTATTCTCTGCTTTCTGGTCAGTTTAATTTGCTGTCTCTTTCGATCCTCTCTCTTTCCTCCCAGCTTGACGTTGACGTTGACATCAGAGAAGAGAGGTAAATAATCTTGGACCAGCAGTTTGTACTGACACACAGCCAGAAAAGCTTATTTAACTTCTGGAGCAATCCACAAGGAGACCCGAGAGGAGAGAGTTTCGAGAGTAAACTATGGATTGGTAAATTAGACGAGTTATTATATATAAAATTAAAGTTTAGTTAGAGAGCCGCAGCTTGGTCTATTTAACAAAACATTTCGCAAAAAAATGATTTTTAGTTTCTGTTCCAGACCAAAATTTTGTAAATATGAAAATCAAATAATCAGGGCAAAAAAATGTCAATAAAATAACAATCGCAATTAAAATCTATATCGCCAAATTTGACAAGTTTAATTAAATTTTTTTGAAATCAAAAATTCGAGATCAACTTTAAAATATAAAAAAATTAGTGCAATTTAGTGGATGTTACCTTCCACCCCTCCCCACACTCCCCACCCCTTCTTTTTAGATTTGAGGACTAGATTATCGCTAGAATATCGCTATAAATTATCACTAGTGTTATTACTCTTCTTTAGTTTAAACATTGCATTTTTCTTATAAACAGTTTGTTTTCTCCTCTATCTTTTTATAATACTCCTCACTTAATAATCATCTGTTTCTCTCTCTCTCTCCATCTTCCTTTCCTTCTCTCTCTCTCTCTCTCTCACTGGCTCTCACTGGTTCTCTCTCTCTCTCTCTCTATCTATCTATCTATCTATCTATCTATCTCTCTCTTTCTCTGACTTTTAAAGTGTTTTTACGTCCCTTTATCAGATCGTGGATGCCGCCGATCCCAAGTGTCCAAAAGCCCTAACCTCTCAGAGTGGGCCGTGAAAGATACGCCAAGTGTCTACAGGTCGAGTTGTGGACAGACGTTGTTGGAGCTGCCCCGGCCAGGACTCGCGGGTGGAACTGTTCATCAGAGAAAGGTTCCTTACATCAAGATGATTAAGTTTATGGCACCTTTGAACATTTCTTTGAATAACACGATTTCAAGATTTCTTAGCCGCAATATAAATCGAATTTTACAGGCCGTTCATAGAGATTCAAGTAAATAACCTTATAAGATGCCCTGGCATCCATAAAAAAATCTTCAATGCTTGCTTCTTCTATACATCTGTGACACTGCAGTTGAATAATTTATGCCCAGAGAAAATTGCACGGAGATCTTTTTATTCTCTGCTTTCTGGTCAGTTTAATTTGCTGTCTTGATCCCCTCTCTTTCCTCCCAGCTTGACGTTGACGTTGACATCAGAGAAGAGAGGTAAATAATCTTGGACCAGCAATTTGTACTGACACACAGCCAGAAAAGCTTATTTAACTTCTGGAGCAATCCACAAGGAGACCCGAGAGGAGAGAGTTTCAAGAGTAAACTATGGATTGGTAAATTAGACGAGTTATTATATATAAAATTAAAGTTTAGTTAGAGAACCGCAGCCTGGTCTATTTAAAAGAAAATTTCGCAAAATAATGATTTTTTAATTTTTTGTTGCAGACCAAAAATTGGTAAATATGAAAATCAAATAATCAGGGCAAAAAAATGTCAATAAAAATACTAACAATGGCAATTAAAATCTATATCGCCAAATTTGACAAGGTTAATTAAATTTCTTTGAAATTAGCAATTCGATTTCGACTTTTAAATATAAAAAAAATTAGTGCAATTTAGTGGATGTTTCCTTCCACCCCTCCCCACACTCCCCACCCCTTCTTTTTAGATTTGAGGACTAGATTATCGCTAGAATATCGCTATAAATTATCACTAGTCTTACTACTCTTCTTTAGTTTAAACATTGCATTTTTCTTATGAACAGTTTGTTTTCTCCTCTATCTTTTTATAACACTCGTCACTTAATAATCATCTCTGTATCTCTCCATCTTCCTTTCTCTCTCTCTCTCTCTCTCACTGGGTCTCTCTGTCTCTGTCCCTCTCTGTCTCTGTCTCTCTCTCTCTCTCTCTGACTTTTAAAGTGTTTTTACATCCCTTTATCAGATCGTGGAGGTCGCCGATCCCAAGTTTCCAAAACCCCTAACCTCTCAGAGTGGGCTGTGAAAGATACGCCAAGTGTCTTCAGGTCGAGTTGTGGACAGACGTTGTTGGAGCTGCCCCGGCCAGGACTTGCGGGTGGAACTGTTCATCAGAGAAAGGTTCCTTACATCAAGATGATTCAGTTTATGGCATCTTTGAAGATTTCTTTGAAAAACGTGATTTCAAAATGTCTTAGCCGCAATATAAATCGAATTTTACAGGCCGTTAATAGAGATTCAAGTAAATAACCTTATAAGATGCCATGGCTTCCATAAAAAAGTCTTCAATGCTTGCTTCCTCTATACCTGTGCCACACTGCAGTTGAATAATTCATGCTATCCTCACTCAGAGAAAATTGTAAGGAGATCTTTTTATTCTCTGCTTTCTGGTCAGTTTAATTTGCTGTCTCTTTCGATCCTCTCTCTTTCCTCCCAGCTTGACGTTGACGTTGACATCAGAGAGGAGAGGTAAATTCTATTGGACCAGCAATTTGTACTGACAGATAGCCAGAAAAGGTTATTTAACTTCTGGAGCAATCCACAAGGAGACCCGAGAGAGTTTCAAGAGTAAACTATGGATTGGTAAATTAGACGAGTTATTATAAATAAAATTAAAGTTTAGTTAGAAAGCCGTAGGTTGGTCTATTTAAAAGAAAATTTCACAAAATAATGATTTTTAGTTTCTGTTGCAGACCAAAACTTTGTATACATAAAAATCAGATAATCAGGGCAAAAAAAAGTGTCAATGAAATAACAATGGCAATTAAGATCTATATCGCCAAATTTGACAAGTTTAATTAAATTTCTTTGAAATCAACAAATCAATTTCGACTTTAAAATATTTAAAAATTAGTGCACCTTAGTGGATATTACCTCCCCCCACTTCCCACCCCTTCTTTTTAGATTTGAGGATCTGTTTCATTTTCTTTTCCACGACCTAATCCTGTGTATGCCTAGACAAAGTTTGTAATCTGGACCATCGTAATATCTCAACAGCTGCTAAATCAGACATAACCAAAGACCAAAGATATCACCTGACAGAACGGCCCACGGCGTGCTTCTTGATAAATCCTCTCAAAGTAAAAGTTTACATGTTCTCTTTCTCTCTTCGCCTCTCTTTGAATTTTCCTGCCTTTCTGTATTTTCTGATTCTGCATTCTATCTTTATTGCTGTATTTCTCTCCATCAACATGCTCCTCCCTTCCTTCCTTCTCTTTTCCTCCCAAAACAATCCTAGTCTTTCCTCTTTATTGTCCTCTCCCACTCTCTCTTTTTACCTCACATACTCTGCCTCTGTCTGTCAGTCTGACTAGATCTAAAGCATATGAGATTCTACGAGCATAAAGTTCTGCTCTTATTCTATTTCCGCCCCGCATATAGATCTACCTCTAGGTACAGCCAGTTTAAAACACGAGGGTTAACATAGCAAGGGGTAAAAGCCTTCTCTTCTCATTTATTTCTTCTATCGTGTACAAAAAAAAATATAATCTTAAAACATTCTTTCTTTTTTCCGCAGTGATGGTCGCATCATCACACTGGTAAAGCAATCAAGTGTAATCTGATGTATGAAAACTAAGAGGAAAGTATTGTAACACTTGGTATTGCTTCAAGTGCAATTTGAAAATGAATGCAGTTCCAATACAGTTTCTTCAGTTTTTGGTGGTTCTTTTTATGCTGGAACATGGTGTTACATTATAAAATATGGAATATTCTAGTTTTATTTAGAAATGGTCTGATTTTTTAAGTCCCAACATGGATCCGGAATTACTTTTTAAGGTCCTGAACTTAAAGACGATTTATCGCTTTCTGTAGACCGATGCATCTATCGACACAGGGATTGGTGGTGAATACTGTTAAGTAGAAGCAGTAAATTGGTCTATGCACTTACTTTGAGTTTTGCATCGACTGACCTGGTCGTGTTCCAACTATATTCTCCGATATATTTGCAGCCTCTACTCTTTCCAGTGCTTTAAGGAGAAATGACTATTAGCTGTGATGCAACCCTCGAAGAAGCAAAAACTAATGGCAACTTAAGAACATTATGCAAGACAAAGCAGCTGCTATAAAGCCATTCGTCGATTAATCAATAAATCCATTATGTTTAATGAGAACTGTTTTATTTTTTTTTTACTCAGGTGATGCCGCGTCTATGTTTTCAAGTTTTCGCAGAATGATCCCTCACAACACTTACCATAGAGATGCAAAATGGAATGACGTCTCAGTAACGATGGATCTTTCCGAATGGACAAGCCGTGTACAGACGTTGATTCTTCGTAGTTCAGTTATGTTAATGAAATTTGTAAATGATGAATAGATCAATCTGCTATGCTCTGATTTGCCCGACAGCGACTTATCTGTTATGCTTTATACTGCCCGACGTAGGCTTGTTTGTTATCCTTTATACTGCCCGACGGAGGCTTGTTTGTTATGCTTTATGCTGCCCGACGGAGGCTTATCTGTTATGCACTATACTGCCCGACGGAGGCTTGTTTGTTATGCTTTATGCTGCCCGACGGAGGCTTATCTGTTATGCACTATACTGCCCGACGGAGGCTTGTTTGTTATGCTTTATGCTGCCCGACGGAGGCTTATCTGTTATGCTTTATGCTTCCCGACGGAGGCTTATTTGTTATGCTTCATGCTGCCTGACGCAGGCTTGTTTGTTATGTTTTATGCTGCCCGATGGAGGCTTATTTGTTATGCTTTATGCTGCCCGACGGAGGCTTATACTGTTATCCTTTATACTGCCCGACGGAGGCTTATCTGTTATGCATTATACTGCCCGACAGAGGCTTATCTGTTATGCTTTATACTGCCAGACGGAGGCTTATTTGTTATGCTTTATGCTGCCCGATGGAGGCTTGTTTGTTATGCTTTATGCTGCCCGACGGAGGCTTGTTTGTTATGCTTTTTGCTGCCCAACGGAGGCTTGTTTGTTATGCTTTATGCTGCCCGACGGAGGTTTATTCGTTATGCTTTATGCTGCCCGACGGAGGCTTATCTGTTATCCTTTATACTGCCCGACGGAGGCTTGTTTGTTATGCTTTATGCTGCCCAACGGAGGCTTATCTGTTATGCTTTATACTGCCAGACGGAGGCTTATTTGTTATGCTTTATGCTGCCCGACGTGGGCTTATCTGTTATGCATTATACTGCCCGACGGAGACTCGCATTACAATCTAAGAGAAAGGTAATTTTTTTACATTTTAATTCCCCACTTAGGTCAATTTTGTCACGCTTGAGGGAGGCTAATGTGTTTGTCTCTGTACTGTCCGATGGGGGCTCAATATTGCCATCTAGGGGAGGCTAAAATCGTTCAAATCTTGACGGAAACTTAACGTTTCCACGCTAGGGCTCTCCTTGTGTCACGGAGATTCATCCGTTTAGCTTTGTCTGAAGAAGGATAAACTATGATCGTGTTGCGAGCCAGCGATAGCTTCAACTATTGTTACTTCTTGAATTGAAGGAACTGAACGAATCTTTAAAGACATTGAGCCAAAAGCTTGGAATCGTTGAAACTCGGCTTTTTCGAGTTAGTTCAAGGTTTGGAAAACCAAAGGTTTTATTTACCAACAAGGAACTATCAAAATGCGTACTTAAATATGTGGTAGTCTTGATAAGCTAATTTTACTCCATTCATTAGGTAACATTTATACCCTCCTTGGGAAAGTGTGTGTAGAAGAGAACGGCAAAGGTGGGGAAATGGATGGACAAAAACAAGTTTCTCAACATCAAACTCCTGTAAACCTGTACATCATTTTTCTTGGCTTTTTTCACTGTAATCCACAAACAATCTGCAGGGACTTTTATGGAGAAAATCTGGTTTCATCTTTTTATTTGAACAGTGCTCAGCCTGTCGGAGTGGAAAAATTTGGATAATTTTCAATATACCAAATTCAACCTCTAACCTACCTCAAGGCACATGTGTATAATAAATAGAAAATTTCTTTTTCCATTATAAGCGACTCTTTGAGAATGAAAATTGAAGGCTCGAGACAATTTTTCCTTGACGAAAATTACTTTCGGAGTAACGGCCAGCCGTTTGTTCCAACCTAAAACAAAGGTTGTATTGTAACATCTTTATTGGTGGACGCAAACCACTACTTTAAAATAACTATAACTGTAAAACTATCCGTGTGATAGACACTTTTTTTGCAGCTATGAGCCCGTAGAAAGTTAAACCTAAAACCATGTTTTTGGTGAGAAATTATTCATCCCTAGTGACGTTTTGTACTTGAATACACACCGCAATTTCCGTCTTTATGATTATTGGAACTTTCAAATTTCACTTTTATCAGAATTGTTGTTCGTTCGACTGGCAAAACTTATCAAGAAAGCTGTGACAATGATTTTTCTCTTCATCATAAAATGGTTCAAGAAATGACGAACCCTCTAAACTAAAGAGTATTACTTATATATTGGGTTCATATGTCCGATGTAATATCCAAGGGACAGTTTTCTTTACTTGACCACCACGACGTCATTGGGTGAGTTTGGGGCCTCGCGGTTTCGTTGCTTCCATGCCCGACAGGGGCTGCAGTTTGATATGCAGATAAGGCCTGAAATCACTTTGTTCTTTTTGTACGTAAGACCTTCAATAATGCTGTTACATTCTAAGGAACAATTCTTTTTTTTTTCTTTTTAAAAATTTTATTTTTTACTTTTGGACATCAACAATTCTTAATTAAGCACCGAGTCACCCTAAGACGGCGTAGTTAGACTTTACCATCAGTACTGCCTGTTTTTAACCTACAGGCTGCTTTTTGATCTTCCGCTAGGTATATCAAATCCGTCAGTTAGAGTTATACAAAGTTTATCTCACCCTGTTCTAACTGTCGCACAGTGTACAAAAAAACTGTCATCCATCACCATTTCTCTGTTACTATCTCTGTCTCTATCTCCTCTTGTCTGTGTATGTCCGTGTGTAAGTCATTATGTTTGCCTTTCTGTCTTTATCTCCTCTTGTCTGTGTATGTCCGTGTGTAAGTCATTATGTTTGCCTTTCTGTCTCTGTCTCCTCTTGTCTGTGTATGTCCGTGTGTAAGTCATTATGTTTGCCTTTCTGTCTTTATCTCCTCTTGTCTGTGTATGTCCGTGTGTAAGTCATTATGTTTGCCTTTCTGTCTTTATCTCCTCTTGTCTGTGTATGTCCGTGTGTAAGTCATTATGTTTGCCTTTGTCTTTATCTCCTCTTGTCTGTGTATGTCCGTGTGTAAGTCATTATGTTTGCCTTTCTGTCTTTATCTCCTCTTGTCTGTGTATGTCCGTGTGTAAGTCATTATGTTTGCCTTTCTGTCTTTATCTCCTCTTGTCTGTGTATGTCCGTGTGTAAGTCATTATGTTTGCCTTTCTGTCTTTATCTCCTCTTGTCTGTGTATGTCCGTGTGTAAGTCATTATGTTTGCCTTTCTGTCTTTATCTCCTTTTGTCTGTGTATGTCCGTGTGTAAGTCATTATGTTTGCCTTTCTGTCTTTATCTCCTCTTGTCTGTGTATGTCCGTGTGTAAGTCATTATGTTTGCCTTTCTGTCTTTATCTCCTCTTGTCTGTGTATGTCCGTGTGTAAGTCATTATGTTTGCCTTTCTGTCTCTATCTCCACGCAACTCATTTGTTTTCTCTACCGCCGTAGGTTTGCTCTATTTCTCGTATGATCCATGCAACGTGTCATTTCTCGATTTCATTTTATACACAGCGTATAATTTATATGAACTGCATTGCAAAGATTGCTTGGGTCAAAGAAAAGTATCATAGATTGCTTATTCATTATGCGCTCTTAGTATGATACTAGTCGTAGTGTTGTGTTCAGAAAAAATATCTTTATATGGTAAGATTTGCTCTCCAGCGGCAATATTTACTTTTAAGAACACTTATCAGTTGCTGTTTTTTTTTCTAGCTTCATTATGTACAGTTTGCTGTCTGCTGAGAAATGTCAATTCATAGTTTTTATTGAGAACTGGAAACATGAAGGCGTTATAGTTTTTGAACTGAATTGTTTTTACTTGGGGCAAGGCGCAATAGTTTTGTGTATCTTATTTTTTTCATTACAATTTTTAGACTGAAATATCTGCCTTTTTTGTACACGTTTCCTAGGACAAGTAATTGAATATTATGGCGAAAATTGATGGAGGATTTTCAATTTTGATTCTATCAGACAAAGTTTCTTCATATCGGTTTTTTAAGCCGTACCGTATATGAGTATTTTGCGCCCGATCTCAACAAACCAACGTGCAACATGTTCTGGTTTCCGTTATGTGGTGGTTTTTTTTTTTTAAGCTTCATTTACTGCGCATCCAAACTTAAGTTTCTTTCTCTTGGAATTTTTCCAGTTGAGTTGTAATAATTTCATTTAGTCACTAGTGTCTGTTGAGGACATCATTCTTGCGAGTTTAGATCTTCTTAGTCTGTGTAACTTTCTGATCTCTGATGCTTCCATAATGGTCTCGTTTTTCTCCATAGAGTAGAGTTTAGAAACCGACTGTCTAGGATTCTTCTTACCCCATGATGCTCAATGTCTCGCTTTTTTTATGTGTGAAAGGAAAAAGGGGGGGGGGGGGGGAATTAAGCCTTCACTAAGAACTTTTTTAAAAAAAAGGCTAATTTTTATACCTTCATCCCCATTATCTGAAACAAGTATCGACTTTAAAAACCTTGCTATTTTTTCGACGTTCTCATGGCTTTTAGGGCAAGGAACCTAAAACTGTTAATCCTCGACAAAATGGCGCGACTGTAAGTTTCACCATTGTATTTGCATTGTTCTTTTTTTTTTTTTTCATTTTTCTTTTTTTTTTTGTGTGTCCATGCTAACAGCATGTTACTAACCCGCACGATATTAACCTGCACCTTAACTTGTGCTGATACAATGGTGAACCTGGAAAAATGCGCCCATAGAAAACAAAATTATAGGGAGAGGGAGAGGGAGAGGGAGAGGGAGAGAGGGAGAGGGAGAGGGAGAGGGAGAGAGGGAGAGGGAGAGAGGGAGAGGGAGAGAGAGAGAGATGGAGAGAGAGAGAGAGAGAGAGAGAGGGAGAGAGAGAGAGGGAGAGAGAGAGAGAGAGAGAGAGAGGGAGAGAGGGAGGGAGAGAGGGGGAGGGAGAGAGGGAGAGGGAGAGAGGGGGAGAGAGAGAGGAGAGGGAGAGAGAGAGGAGAGGAGAGGGAGAGGGAGAGGGAGAGAGATGAGAGAGAGAGAGAGAGAGAGGGGAGAGAGAGGAGAGGGATAGAGAGGACAGGGATAGAGAGAGGCGAGAGAGAGAGAGAAAGAGAGAGAGAGAGAGTGAGAGAGAGAGAGAGAGGGAGAGAGAGAGAGAGAGAGAGAGAGAGAGAGAGAGAGAGAGAGAGGGAGAGAGAGAAAGCGAGGGAAAGAGAGAGAGAGAGAGAGGGGAGGGGAGAGAGAGAGAGAGAGAGAGAGAGAGAGAGAGAGAGAGAGAGAGAGAGAGAGAGAGAGAGAGAGAGAGAGAGAGAGAGAGAGAGAGAGAGAGAGAGAGAGAGAGAGAGAGAGAGAGAGAGAGAGAGAGAGAGAGAGAGAGAGAGAGAGAGAGAGAGAGAGAGAGAGAGAGAGAGAGAGAGAGAGAGAGAGAGAGAGAGAGAGAGAGAGAAGGGACTAGGGACGGGGAGACGACTTTAAGCCACCATTATAATTTTTTTTTTTTTTTCAAAAAAATCAGTTTCACTAGCTTTTCACCCTGCAGGTCCTAAATGATTTGGGTGGAGCTTGCCGGTTCAGTTTCGTCAGTTCCCACATTATTGTCCAAAATTCATGGTTTGATTTCAACGTGACGTTGCTATTCTGTCGGCAAGTAGAATGATTTGACAGATTACCCTTTTTTTCTGATCACTAGCTTTTCTACGTAGTTTTTAATTGGTAAAACATTCGACTTACATCATTATGGAAGGTTATGGCTCGATTCCTGGCTGAGTCACCTGGTGGTGAGTGTTTGGTCTCACCTTATCAGCCCCATTCGTGGCTTGACAGAAAGCAGCCTTCACCGTGTAAGATTCTTCGACTCTCTTAGGAATGTGTCAAGATTTGAAGTCAACTTTTGAATTTCCCCAAGAGGCATGGATAAAGAACGTCTTATCTTAAAGAACGCAATAATCGTGTAGCTGGTTTAGAGTTGTTTTATTTTTCTGTAAATACTAATAATACACGAATACTTAAAACGTTCCTAAATTACACTGAATTTAATCGTATTGTTTTTATATGGATGGAAATTCTCAAAAATAACAATATATATGTCTAGTTTGAGTTTCCGTGAAATCAATTAACTTGAAGATCCGAATGTAAGTGCGTCAGGTGAGAAAGGCTGTATTAAATGGCTGGTTGAATTGATATAATTAGAAATATTCAGTTGCAAAAATTGAAATCAATAAATTGAACATCGTTTGAAATATTCCGCCATCGAATTTGTGACGGATATGGCATTGCGTCCGTCTTTCTTGTATGTTTGGATGTTTATGGACATCCCACCTTGTATCATAGGTTCTACAAGTTACTCTTTTACGCTTGCATTTACCGTTTTATACTCGCTTGAAGTCTTTTATCAACGATCGTGTCGATTGAATATCCGCTCGTACTGATTCGTGAACGATAGGTTATAGAAGGAAAATAGTGTACACCACTGTTAATATTGCCAAAAAGAGAAATACAGTAAAGCATCACACTAGTTCATATGGTCAGCTCTGTAATGGCCGACGGAGGCTTATCTGTTTAGCTTTTCTATCTCACCGGGGCTCGCTTTTGTTATCTATGGCAATGCTAATCTTCTCAGCTCTGCACTGCCCGACGGGGGTTCAATTTACGACATTACGACATTCTTTGTTGTTGGTATATGTGTGTTTTTTCTTTGGTTTTTTTTTTCAATATCCCAATTTGCATTAAAGGTTTTACAAGTTATTTTATTTATATAAGCATTAACCCCTTTCATACTCGAATAAAACCTGATACAGCGGTCCTGTCGGTTGAATGCCCGTCTATACCGATATGTGGATGATAGTTTATAAGAAAGAAAATATTGTGCAACACTTTTAATGTTGCCAAGACTAGAAATCTTAAATGTCAACCAGTATCCCGAACCAAAGTAAATTAATATGGACTGATGCTTATTCTTTTTGTCTCTAACTTTCGGTCTTCACTTTGTATCTCTTTTATTGAGATTCTAGTTCCTCGTTGAAGTCAGTAAAAGTCAATTTCTATTCTTGTTGTAAACCAAGTTAAGAAGTGGTGACGCTTTCACAGAGCGATGGGATCTGACGGGTGGGCGTGTTGTAGGGCGTTGTGGGCGGGGTGGGGGGTGGAGAGTTTTTATGCGATAAAGAGGAGATAGTACTTGGGGGTTGGAGGGTGGGAGAGAGGATTGTAAGCTTCTTGATGATGGTCAACATTGATATAAAATTGTTTGCTTTTTTCTTTTCAATTCGGTTCGAAGCTTTTGTCTCCATCATTCGATTCAATATTTTTTTTCAAAACCAGAATTAGTTAAGCTCAATGAATGTTTTGTCAACCTAATTTTTTCCGGAAATAATATTATATATATATATATATATATATATATATATATATATATATATATATATTATGTTATATCGTAAAACGAACATATAATTATTATCATGGTGCTGTTGTATTGTTAATAACCTTCTTTTGATGTGATATAGTTTATTATTACTGTAGTCTTAGGTATTTATCAGATGTTACCTCTGTGGTCCGAGCCCCACACCGTCTGTAGATGGTTTTTGAGCCTCATCTACTTGACTGGGGCTTTATTTGATTTGCAAAACAAGTCTGCGTTCATCGTGATGAATATGGGTTATATCAAACAACAAACAAATAATCATTGACTTTTATGTCTACGTGCATTGCTTAATCATCCATATCGTTTTGGCAACTTGTTTTGATTTTTTGCTTTGTCATGATTTTTCATTATGCAATGTTCTGTAAACAAATAAGAGAAGCGAAAAAAAATTTATTAGTCAGAAAATAAAAATTTCTCAAAACGTAACTCACCACAGACGCATGGCTAACAGTTCAAGTATATAACATTCTTCTGCGTCTATATCAAATGTTTCGTTGAAATCAGCTGCTGTATTTTATTGATGCAGTTCTCCTCAAACCAATATTCTAAGGAATAAAAAAATGTTGTCATTCACGTTCCAAATTCAAAAGATCTAAATGTTTGAAACATGTGTTTGAGCTAAGGACTCAAAATGTTTTGATATTAATGTATAACTAATGTTTTCATTAACACGGAAAATGATAAAAGTTGGATGCCATAATCTGGTAAGTCCAATATCATTTTGTTGTTTGGTATGTATTTACTTTCACCAATTACATTTTGTAAGTGGGTAGGTGATTGTGGGGTTAGAGTGTCACCTTTGAACTTAAAGAATTATCTTCGCGGGTCTGAGTCCCCCACTGTCGACAGGTGAGTTTAGGGTCTCATCTTCTTAGTTCAGCCTCACTCGAAGGAGGCTTCAGTTTAATATGAAAAAAGGCTTAAGATCACAGCCTTGTAGGAGGCGCATAGCATACAAAAAACAAGCACGCTTTTGTGGGCGTGTGTTTGGGCTGTCACTTTGCATAATGTGCCATTATTTTGAGAACGAAAGAGAGGAGATAAAAAAATACACTGGAAAAAAGACTTATGAACGTACCTGAAAGGGTTATTTTGAAGGAAGATGAGATATGCATGGTGTTGAAAAGAATGAAACCAAATAAAGCCTCGGGGCTTGATGGTGTAACATTGTGTCCTAAAACGTTGTGCCGAGCTATTGTCCGGCGTCTTTTTGTATACTTTTTTTAATATGAATATGTCTCTTAAGCAATGTACAGTACAAGAAGTATGGAAAACATCTTGCATTGTTCTAGTGCCCACGAAACACCCTGTAAATAACATGAATGGTTAACGTCCTGTAGCACTTACATCTTGTGTTATCAAAGTTTTTGAAAAATGTATTATGCCTCATATGAACAAAACCGCTGGCAATCTCTTGGATCCCTACGATTTGCTTTTAAAACAAAAAGAGGGGTAGATGACGAATTATAGACGTTTTAAATAATATATATGGACACTTGGACAAACCTGGGGCAAGTATTCGTCTCTCGTTTTATGACTTTCCCAGCACCTTTTCTTTCTCTATGTATACATCAGGCTGCAGATCTAAACATGATGACTGTATTATTGACAAATACGCAGACAACACTGTACTATCAGGACTTGGTGTAAATCATCAAGATCTTAACTATAAAAGGAGGAATAAACTCTTTCGTTCACTGGTGTGACAGGAATGATCTAGTCCTAAATAAGTAACACTAAAGAAATCGTGATTGGTTTTCGTAGACAAGAGAATAATCCTGAAGCTATAAAAATTAAAGAAGAAGAAGTAGAAAAAGTGGGAATTTTTTTTAAATGCTTTGTCGTTGTTCTTGATAATAAACTTACCTGGGAAAAAAACACAGATGTAATTGTCGATAAAATTAAAATAGGAATGAACTTCAAATATTTTATTCTTTAATGATCTGCAGTGCTTTAAGTTTTGCCCTCATCGCATGGGGAGGTCATATTAAAAAACAAGGCAAGGACAGACTTGACAAAATAGTGAGAAAAGCGGGGGGATAATAAGTGAAAAGAAAAAACTAAACAGGACGGCCTATACGCATTGTTCTAACGAGGTATGACAAACAAACATGTTAGAAATCAGAAACGATCTCACGCATCTACTACATAAAGACTATCACCGCAGACATATAGAGGACAGCGGTAGGTACAGGACGCTAATGACAAGCACGGCCAGACACTCAAAACCCTTTCTGCCAAAATCAACTACTCTAACTATTGATAAATATAAAAGATGAAGCCTGGACAAGGCGTGTGTACAAACTATTTCTAGGTCTACAGAAACCTAAGTGCGATATCTTCTTAACATTATACGATATATTCGTTGCGCTCTTTAACCTTTAAGGTGTGATTTTAAAAATAATAATATTATTACACACATTATTTATTTCTTTATTATAATTTTTACAAGGTAAACATTTTTAGATAAATCTACGTCGACATTTTTTGGAATGCTCTCCGTGTCTATAAACTTACTCTATAGCATCTACTAGCTCTTTATTTACAAACATGAATACAGCTAGCTTATAATTATCCCTTTTTTTCTCTCTTTATGTACACGTCAAATATTATTATTATTATTATTATTATTATTATTATTATTATTATTATTATTATTATTATTATTATTATTATTATTATTATTATTATTATTATTATTATTATTATTGTTATTGTTATTGTTATTGTTATTGTTATTGTTATTGTTATTGTTATTATTATTATTATTATTATTATTATTATTATTATTATTATTATTATTATTATTATTATTATTATTATTATTATTATTATTATTATTATTATTATTATTATTGTTATTGTTATTGTTGTTATTATTATTATTTATTATTATTTATTATTTACTATTCATTATTATGACCAAACACGTGGTAAAAGTCTTGCAATAAACAATATGTTAGAAGTAACTGTAGCGGGCAAAATTTCTGTAACTGCCTTTGTTAAAACCAGAATCTGAGATCGCGTATAGAATATCATAGCGCAAAACTCCTGTGTTGTGCAATGCAGAATTCTTGCATTATCTTTTGTGGGCTAATATAAAATCAGTGTAGGATTTCTACATTGACGCTATCATAAGGCCTAGAGATCTGGGGTTTGGAGTCAATATGCGATAAAGGAGATAATTTTAAAAATGCAAAAAAGTGAAATCTAAGTGTCTAAGTATCCATACATAATTTAAAACATGTATTATAATTCAGATTTGAAGTTTTACGAACATGGCAAGTAACTGCTCTTAGGACAAATATTAAATAATAAATCTAGAGTCATTCCCCTTGTACTAGTTGTTTAGGTGGCGGTCAAAGAAAGGTAACTCGTAAGGTGAAAAGCTTCTGTGTTGTTTTTCTGCCTTTTCTCCTTTTACGGTCCCACATTTTGCTGTCTTTTTTAAAACTTGGGTAAATTTTGCTAAGTGTAATTTCACAGGTTAGAGGCTGATATAGCTGAATATACAAAAGCCATTTAAGTTCCTTATATTTTAATTGCTTTTATTTCATTGGTTTCCTCTTTTTTTAAATATTTTATTATTGTTTTAAAATATTTGCAGTTTACACACACACACACACACACACACTCATATATATATATATATATATATATATATGCGTGTATATATTTGTGTGTGTGTTTGTCTTTGTGTCTGTGATTCTGTGTGTGTTATTAAGCCCGAAATCATCTGATGTATAAATGTATCAATTCATACCTTGGTATATCTGACTATCTATACATCTATAGTCACAAGGAGTCATTCGTTGAACTATCTATTCTCCCACATACCTATATGTCCATCCAAACATATTTATATATAAAATAAATTATAAATATTATCTAATTTTTCACTCCCTCTCTATGAATCGATCAACGTACCAAAATTTTTATTGAAGTGATTATTGGCAGATCCTGGTCCAAGTTATCCAGAAGATTATTGGAACCGTGAGATAGTTTAGAACTTAAGCAACTAGGCCTGTCCGTGTTTTAATTTGACTCTTTAACTTTCAATACTGTCTTTATTGGATGAAATGTGGATGAGTCTTTACCCTAGATCTCGATTCTAAATCTGTATCTTTTTCTTATCTAATATCTAAACTCTAGATTATAGATAAACATAAACTAGTTTGACTTGAGCCGTCGTTTAGATGTAATTCTAAGTACAAAATTCTGAAGAAAATCTTTGATTTCATCTACGCTAGGTTAAGATCTAGAAGAATCTATATACTTTTCTAATTAAGGTCTGGGATCCAGATTTAGATTGACACGGAACTAGATTCTAGATTCTTGACAGACCTAGATTCTGTTCTCTTGCAAGGTAAAAATTCTCTAACATAAAGCCTAGATCTAAGTTCTACATTTGGAATCTCTAAGCTGGACCGTCTGGTTTTCCTTTACTAAAATAGTCAATGTCTTCCAGGACTTTTTTTTTTTCGCCAACCTGTACCTTTACATACAGCTGTAGATAGGCTATAGGGTAAATCAACCGCAGCTGAAGTGTAAGTTAGGCCATGCTGTTGTTTAGGCCCTGTCATTTATTTCTTTACTTACTTTTTTTGCGTCGATTGCTCCAGGCTAGACGGTACACTACCATATCGCCTAAAAAATCTTCCATGCTAGTCACCACATAGCCTGCTGACCGCAGCAATGTTTTCTTTAATACATAACTCTAAAAAAATGTATACAATTCTGTTAAAAACTCTGCCCATCTCTCTATCTATGTACTTGTTTGTATCACTGGTATTGAATCAATCGGCCCCTGGGCGGTCGCCCAGTACAGGCCAGGTACCCGAGTTGGAGTGCTGTTCTCTTTTCTAGAGCACAAAAGGCATAGGCGTAAAAAATATGACAGTCACAGAAATATTCTGCTCTGGTAGACCGATGCTTGCTTGAAGGCCGCGCTTTTCTTAAAAAAGTAAATTTCTATTCTTCTCTGCTTGTTGTAAAATAAAGTTGATAGAAATAGACATCATTCTCGTCTGTCCCTTATTTTGTCTATTCTCCCATTTATCTATCAATACATACATTAACTTACCAATGTGTTTGTCCATCGATTCATTACTGTACATAGGATAAAATAGCCAAATAGGGAAATGTTTGTGCTTCTTTCTTCTCCTCCTCCTCCTCCTCTCTCTCTCTCTCTCTCTGTTTCTCCCTTTCCTTATTTCTTTCGTTCTCTCTGTCTGTCTCTACGCCCTCTCCTTTTCTATCTTTACCATCCATTCTCTACCCATCCCTCTCTTTCTCTCGCTCTCTCACACACACTATCTATAGTACAGCTAGTTGTATCCTCATTATCGAAGCCCTCGCCTTTTCTCCATCCCCTGGTCATTTCCATGGTCATTCCCTCCTATTTAGCAGCCATGACCACCATCCCAGTACCAGTCCAGATATCGAACTCTGACCAATGATTAAGCATTGATAAATGTCCAGAGGCTCCGTCTCTTTTTCCCCAACCTTCCATCATTGCCTGTTACTCTAATGCCCCCTTCCCATTACTTTTTCTCTATCCCCTCTCCATGTTTCAAGGCCAGCTCTCTCTATCTCCCTGCCTTAATGCCCTTTGTTTTCGGCAAGTTAGTTGCAGTCTCTTTTAGAAAGGTCAATCCTGTCTACAAGTGATATTGAAGCTATGCCCACTGCTTCCTTCGTTGCTGACAATAGAAATGATTCTTGAGCAAGGAACCAATACCCAGTTAAAGACCCATCAACTTACCCCGATTTCTTCAGCCTCCCTCCCCCTCCCTCCTTTCTCTCACCCAACCTCTATTCCTCCCGACCATCAAACATCACCAGAGGGGCCCTTGAGTCGGCAATCTCCTCCCCTGGACCTTTGTGTTCCGGCACCGGGCCCTAATTTCCCAGGACCACGGAGACCCGAGCCAGGCCCTCAGGTATAATTGTCCATCTCGAGAGAGCGCCCAGTTTGACGTGCAATCTTTGTTCTCTGCTGGCCGGAATCACAGTCAGTGCCAGGGAAAGAAAGATCCACGGGTCTCCATCCCAAGACATGCCCTTCCGGTTCCGATTTTTTTAAAATATTTTTTTCCATGAAGAGCTTCAGTTCTGGGCTCTTTATTCTACAATTAATGAGGCATTATGGTCAATAGTTGGAAAAATCTGATTTGGACAAGGGTTTGTCATTGCCTTTCGTCTAATATTTCTCTCGGAGTATTATTGTTGAGGATTTCGACTATTTATTCAATAACTCTGTTGTGTCAAATAAGTCAGCTATATCGAAATTCTGTTGCACCATTATACACTTGCATTTGATCTGATGAAATGAAAGCATTATGTAACCATATATGGTCATACATATGTGATCTCCCTGTACTAGTGCAGGTCGGTGGTGCAGCCAAGCGCTCGCCCAGATGACTGTCGGCCCAAGCTGATTATTTTTATTAAATTTGAGCCATAACTTTCTTAGATGGATGAGCGTAAGGCCTCAGATTGATTGAAGCTTCTTCCACATTTTCAGTGAAGTTCCATACCGTCTTGAAGTTGAAGTGCTGTATTTATTATAAATAGTTTTTCCACCAATCGCTCAATGAATGAATCAAGACTTTTCTAAATAAAACTATTTAGTTATCGAAACATGCGGATTTTTCTACGTAACTTCACGCTTGTAACACTTTTCCATGATGTAGAGTTTGGACAGTGATTCAAAATATACAAAAAAAAATAGATAAATAATTATTTACTTACAGGATTTATTTAAAGGTTTAAAGTAAAGAGCCAACTAGAGGATTGTGAAAAAGAATGGAAACCGAGCTCATTCTTAATCTTTCATATACAGAACACAGATTTATATTTTGTTTAAATGAGAAAATTAAGGAACCGAAAAGAGAATATATTTTTTGGAAAGCCTTTGTGGTCTAAAATGTATAGACATGAACAAATTATTAATTTTACATATTAGCTTGTTTTGTTGAAATAAGAAAAGTCGGTAAGAGCTGATGATCATATAAATCAACGGATGAGCAATAGGATATTTCTTCCGGTAGCTTCATGTCTCTAGCTCAGTCTAGACTGTTTCTTCAAGAAACATTAAGTTCTGTCGGTGTTGGATCCTCTATTCCCTCCAGTGTATCCCTGGCCTACAGTCAGTTCACTGATCACTATTTCGTTTCGCCTAACTGAGTTTTGCTGCCTATCTCTCTGGGTGTTATTGATGCAAACTTTCTCATCTGGGGACACTTTTGACCTCTGAACTCAAACTCTCGCTCTGTATACATATATCATCGATTTTTCTCCACTGCCCTCAAGAAGCCAACACTTCTGTAAATCCCTCCCACTTCGCCATGTCCGTTTCCCTCTCCTTCCTCTAAACCCTCCCCTCCTTCCTTCTAAAGTTATCGACAGGTTCCACCTCTCCAATTGGACGCTAGATTTGTCCTGATTAGCTCCCCTACATTTCTCAATCTGGGCATGTGCAGATGCGTGCCTGTTTGATGAGTCGCCATGTCCGGTCTAAAGTGTGCAGTGATCAAAAAAGGCCTGAGTGGGGTACATGAAAAAGAGGATGAGGGGAAGAAGGAAGGGGGGGAAGAGACCCATGATCCAGCATGATCCAGAAGCTCAAACTTCGAGCCAAGTAAAAACCAACATTTTTTTTATCTGGTCAGTGCAGGGCACAGATGAAGAGCAGCCACACGCCTCTTCGTTAGTTGTGATGTGATTATTCTTGACTTTTCCATCCCACTGCTCTGGCCTCACTCATCCGTCATGTCCTGTAGAGAACACATACACATACACACATACACCTAATGATGTATAGAGAACTTTCCTCGATGCGAGACTGAAAGATTTTCGCACTATTTTTCCCTCTTTTCCCTTTAAATAGTTTTATTCCTGCCCCTTCTAAATCTCTTTTATTCTTTTCTTTAACTTTTAAAAATTTGCCTTTTATGCAGCTGCCCATATAATGACTTGCTGACTACTCCCTTCCACTAATAATCTGTTTAACGATTTATTTTCTCTGTATCTATACACTGTCAATCTTTTTTTTCTTTTCTCAATCATTTACCCATCTAGCTATTACTTTTCTGTCTATCAATATTTATAACTATTAAATTATACCCACCTTTTGAATCTGTTAGTCAATTTTTTTTTTAGTTATCCGTTTGTCTAGTCTATTTACTAATCGGTTTATCTATTTTGTTGTATACTACTCATACCTCTATCAATCGGTTCATGTATATATGAATAATTTCCTTTGTTAACCATACCAGTTATCTATCTAGCCATATTATGTTACTTTGTTCTTCAGTCAATCTTACTGCTGCATCTATTGTCTTTACTTCTTGTTTCTGTCGACGCTCATCTTTAATTATTGTATATATGCAAACATCTTACTATTTTGGTGTGAAAATGATTTGAATCCATATAACCCTCTAAGTTCTCTCAGCCATTTCAAGAATAACACAGTTATTCTTTCATATTACTCTTCATTCACATGATATCTATATAGAACTTGCCTCAAATTAATATGAATAAACTATTCTTCTCTTTCCTTCTATCTTTTTGCTTATCTTCCTGTCTCTCTTTTTCTCTTTTTCGCTGCCCGTTTCAGGTTCATTACATATGCATAAAGAACTGAGCTTATTTTGACGATCATTCTCTTCTTTGCAATGTTTTTTCCCCCTGACTCTCAATCACGTTTCCCAGAAATGAGCCCGAGTCTGAATGGCTATTATGATGGGGACTGTTCCAGGGAGGGAACAGACAATCCCACTTTGATTGGTTAGTCTTATCAGGGGAGACCATCTGGCATAGATAGCACTAAGTGGCCGATGGCTGATCGGTGACCGGCTAGTGCTGTTTTCAGAAAGTTTCTTATCGTTTGTGTTGAGATTATAGAATACGGAAGGGGAAAAATAGAAACAGAGATAGAGTGCGGCAGGGATAGAAGAAAGGGGGAAAGTAGTAGAAGAGAGGAAAGGGGAAAAAGACAAATGATTAAAGATAAGTAGATCGTCAAAGAGAGATATCGACTGTGGGGTGAGAGAGAGAGAGAGAGAGAGAGAGAGAGAGAGAGAGAGAGAGAGAGAGAGAGAGAGAGAGAGAGAGAGAGAGAGAGAGAGAGAGAGAGAGATACCAACATTAAAAATTGTTGACGTTATACATCCATGGTGACAATGATCTCAAGTCTGCTGGTGACAATATGGGACAGCAACTGCTATAAAGACAAGAAAAAAAGGAAAGGCAAAAATTAACATTAGAATACGAGGATTATTTCTTTTGTTAATATTCAAGTGGCTTTAAGAGCAGTGATAGAGACGGTTGGGACTATTCTTTAATATTCCTTAACGTTCATTCTAAAAGTAGAGCTATAAAGTTAGTCGGACATTGAAAAAGCTTATACTATGTTTGTTTTCTCTGGCAATGGTCAAAGACATAACTGGATGACACAAAATAAACCTGAGTGAGAGGATTGCCATGGGCGTTTCGATAATCTTCATCATTTTTCAAAACATTTATATTGTATGATTCTGTGAAATGACCATCTCTAATAAATGCGTTTTGAAACTGAGAGTGCTGCTAATATGTGCATTTTTGTTTTTATCAATTGATAAAACGCCAGAAAATATTTTATCATACGCGAATTTCGAGACTTTTTACTATCTCTCCTAAAATCTCACCTCACACAATTCGCGTCTTCAACGAGGTTTACATTTCAAACACCTGGGGCTTGTTTTTTTCTATCACGGTCTGAATCGCAAAGAGCCAGGGAAAAAATTGTGCTATAGTTGAATTTGCATTTGAGCAAGGAAAATTGTCTGGTTATAACCATTGCTGATGAAACGGGCAACAGCCATTGTACTTTCTGGTGTCCCGGGGTTATGACCTGCTGTATCTAACATGTCCGAGGTACCTCCAGCACCCCTCGTGTCAGGTTTTACAGGTGAGGCCAAAGTCATTGAGATGCTCGCCACAATCTGTTTAGAATGGGAAGCAATAAAAAAAACACAAGAGTTCATTAACGCAGAGGTCAGACTTTAAACTGCACTTCTTTGATACACAGCCGTGTCTTCTGATACAGCTTTTCTTCTCTCATTGTTCACCGCTGGTCTTTTCGGACTTCCCCTACGATTGGAAGAAAAAAGAATCCAAGTCTTTAAATGTCCGCACGAACAATCGTTTACTCTCTGGCGACGTGCCCTCACGAGGTGCTCCATATGACAATACCAGAAGGGGGTCCGCCCAGAGCTTTCCCTCTCGCCCTCTCTCCTCCCGGAACACAAGGAGCTCATCAGAGCCGTATCGCCAGCTTCCCGTGTTGGACACAATGTTTCCACCCTGGAGACACTCCACTGCTACACGGGACAATCAGGCCAGGCCAATATTTGGACAAGGAACGATACGCCGAGCACTGGATCCTTCTCTTGCCATTGTGGCTTTACAGTCTTCACGCTTTGATGATGGAGGGAGAAGGTTGAGGATGTAGGAGACAGGGGTTCCGAGAGGTGACGGGATTGGGTCCAAGGTGTGGAGAGATAGAAGGGGCGTGTAACAAATGATGAGGAGAAGTGTTGGGGCCCAGGGGCGACACTTTAATAATCTGTGAAGACACCTGCATGATTAGCCTTGTCTTTCTGGGCGATAGCGGTCGAGTTCACGTTCAACTGGAAGAAATTTGAGCCTGATATTTTTAACGATCCGTAGAACTATCTCAACATCAAATCTTTCCGGCTTTAAATCTTTCTAACTTTAATAACCTCTTTTGTATTTCAAATGTGTTGAACTTACAAGAAAAAATAAAAACAACTTGAGTATTCGATGCACCGATCAGGTCTTCAACTTTCATTTTCACCTCTCACCAATAAGCCTGACAATGATGCTCAGCTTACATCTATCTGAACAACAATGTTTTCTTTACGATAGGTAGTCTGAACCTTGCAGTCTTGAAAAAATAATTCTTGCTAAAGCTTGAATCTTTCAAGCAGTTTTCTAAAATCTCTCTCTCTCTCTCTCTCTCTCTCTCTCTCTCTCTCTCTCTCTCTCTCTCTCTCTCTCTCTCTCTCTCTCTCTCTCTCTCTCTCTCTCTCTCTCTCTCTCTCTCTCTCTCTCTCTCTCTCTCTCTCTCTCTCTCTCTCTCTCTCTCTCTCTCTCATTTTTCTTCATCACAATTGCACGCTGCTACTATACAAACAAAATGGTGCAAGCATATAAAAAAAGTATTTATTTTAATCAAACTTAAAAACATAATTTTTTTTTTTGCTTAATGGGCATACACACAAAAGACAAACAATCGTATATACTTTGGAGATAATAACTAACCTCACAAAGAGTGGTAATTTTTTCTTTATTTAATGCATAGATACATAAATTTGGAGGTTAAAAGTCAAAGTTAGATACTAACGGAGCAAAGATTACAATAAATGCATGACTGAATGCCATAGCCGTGAAAGATAAAATGCCGAAACAGTACATGACTCCATGGTTCAAAAGATGACATCTTTACATCAGAATGTAATTATTACTAACAAACTGAAAATAAAAGAACAAAATGTAACTGCCAACTAACCAAAATTATTTTGAAGGAATGTGTAGCTATACAAAATAAAGTCCACGTTAACACATGCCAAGAGTAGTTAAATCTAGAGCGCAGGAAAGTTTCACTGCGGGTTTCAACAGAGTTTAAAATTATTATCGAAATTCAATGGCAATCAAAAAATGCAAATTGAAATATGACTGATGATTTGTGCAACGTATTAAAATTGGCAAGTTTTCACGATATACATACATACATACATACATACATACATACATACATACATACATACATACATACACACACACACACACACATACATACATACATACATACATACATATATATATATATATATAAATTAACCTTCTCCTACCATTCCGATATTCCTTCAAACAGAGAGTCAAGAACTCTTTGAGCACGTCAGGCTTGGCATTTCTTGTCACGTGACAGTCATTCACAATACAAAGCCGAATCAGCGCAGGGTTCAGGAGAGCAAGAAGCGCTGCTGGCGGTATGCTGGTGATCAACATTCCAGAAATGTCTCACATCTATAGACGTTTCTAGCGCCTTTTATTTTCGTGGTCATTTCTGACGAAGAGTCATACGAACTTCAATAAATGCGAAGAAAAAACAAAAACTGGAACAGCTTTGAACAGACAAATCTATGAGTAATTTGCATTGACATATTATACAAAGCCATCGTCAACCTTTTCGATTTTAAACTAAGAAATTTTTTTTAAAATTAAGTGAGTGTCTTTGCTTTTATAAAGAACTATGCCTCACTTCCTCCTCTTCTAGGATGTCAATCTTAATTTTGAAGTTTAGTTTGCTGTATTTTGAAATGAGGTGAGTACGGACAAAGTTTTCCATCATCACATCCAGTCTGTTTAGATTGTTGAAAATGACGATATAAGCTGGTCCAGATAAATTCCATTCGGGGACAAAATTGAGTATACTCTTTCTTTTGTCTATAATTATGCACCTCAAAATTTGCCTATATCAATTTTTACGGCATATTTCATTGTTTCATAACTTCGCTTTGTCCATTCCTTAACCCAAATAAGAAAAGTTGGCCCGGTTCCATCCAACTCGTTTAATGTGACAGTATTGCTATAGTTGGGTTCATTTTCAGCCGATTTCTCGATTGTTGCGCTCTCATAAATGATTTTACCTGTTATAGACCGTTGTTTAAGCTTCTAACATGTGCCTCTTGGCTGCTTATAATTAAGTTTGTTATTAAGATTAAACTCTCTACTCTAGATTCTAAAAAAGGACGAGTTCATCACTTCGCCACGTTGTATCTATGAACATTATAAAGGCTTATCCTTGGCGGTCTTTCCAATACCGTAACTATTACTTTCTTCTTTAACTCTCCCATGTCGCAGCGTGTCTGGCCAATTATTATAATTACACACCGGCCCAACTGGCAACAAAAGCGGGCGGAAACTGTATCCGGAAGCTGGCCTGTTTTTATACAACATGGAGACTAAAAGAAATCCGTCTTAGACCGTCAGCCTCTTGTTTGATTTGGCTGTGTGCAAAAACAACTTTTCTTCCCCAAGACCGCCATGTTGACTTCTCTGCGGAGGTCTAGGTCTATGTTTGTAAATGATCAACGATCTATTCTAAGATTCACGTAGCCTTTCTTCTCTCTCTGGTTTCTTCCAGCCAGACCATTGAGCTGCACAAACTAAGGTGGTTTGGCTCTGCTCTGTTTGCCAATGCCATGTTGCCATGAAAAAATCCGGTATCTCAAGGCCGGGAGAGCTGCGAATGGAGAAACTCATTAGTGCCTGTGCCACATTCCCGGTGGGAATCGACTTTTGTTTTTAAACTTAAGGCCATTTTGTCTGAAAAAAGAAATGAAGCTTTTCCCTCACTATCCTTTGCAAATGTGTTATGTTGTTAGCGTAATCACCATAAATATCGCGCATAGATCTGGGATCTCACCATTGGCCCTCCCGCACAAACATCAGAAAACTATGGGAGATTTATTCTTTGATTCTGGTAGATAAAAAATTTAAAAAGATATCTTATCGTTTCTATGTGAACGAGTATACATTTTAGATTGGCATTTAGATCTTACAAGGCTGTCCTGTTTAGTTTGTCGTGAAAAGATTAAAACTTACATAAGCTGTAAACTCTTGCAGCACATTAACAAACAATTGTATGCAACAGCCAAAGCGTAATGTTACTTATTGTCTGTATAATGAGGAAAATCATTTTTAAACATTGATTCTGACACTAAACGCACAGTTTAGTATTTTGCTTGCTTTCTCGTTAAAAGCAAAAAAATAAAAATATCCAATCCATTTTCCTGGTTTTATTCAGTTTTTCGGAGACATCCACTAACAACTCCAAGACTTATTAAAGTCTGCATAGACCAGCATATTTTCAGTTTTATCTGTGAAACAGAGCCCTGGCAATTAAAAGACAAATGTTTCGAGATTTATACTTTTTGCATGGGAGACATAGTCGAAAAGATAACCAGTTTCAATGAAAAAGTTCGCAAGGCAAAATTGTTTAGCAGGTATATAGGAGTCTTGTTATGCACGTCCTTGAAAACCAACGTTATAGGCTCAGATGAGCAGGATGAACCGATTCTATTATCACTTCTGCCCAGCTAGCTTGGCATGCGCAGGACTCAGCTGCTAGTACTTCCTATCTTTTTGTCTCGTCTCTAGGCGGTTGAGATTTCCCTTGGAATGAATTATCTGTGGACATTTACTTCTGTTGCTGCAGTGGTTTATCTTTTTCTTCTATACGCAAAACAATCTTAATAAGTATACAATACTTCACCCCGTGAAGCATAGCTAGTGTACGTATTGGACAGTCATGGACTGGGAAATAAATAATAAAAGTAACTTAATATATGGATGTTGTAATTTTTATTTATTTTTTATCCTTTTGCATTAACAAATGAAAAGTATTAACTATAAGCTCGATTTGTTAATGTGTAGTTCAAATTTCAAAATAAAAATAACCTAAAATGATTTTTACTCTGCGTTCCATTTATATCTGACGCTCGAAGAATTCCCTTTTTCCTCTCTTGCTATAGTAAATCGGTCTTTTAGCATCCTTTTAGTTGGGCACATAAACACGGTAGTTTGGAAAGAAGACAGTCATGAGACAGTATATCGGGAATATACACTTATCTAAACATACACTTTGTCATGAGATAATAGCTGTTTTTCTTCACTTCAAAAGAAGTGAGGGAAGGGGTCCCAGGTCTACTTATTTCCCATTCAAAGTCGACGTCCCCAATTTGCTGAACAAATTTCAATTTACGAAATTTAGTCCTAGTTAAATACCAAAAAGGTAGATTTGCCACAAATAAGAGGGGGAAATTACAAAGGAGATGCCACATATTTCAGGTTTCGGCAGAACCGAACATAATTTATGATTATGGAAAATTTGGAATTCGTGATTACAGAGCTATGGGGAATGAGTTACTCGAGGGAAAAAAAGAGGGGGGGGGGAGAAGGGGTGGAATGGGGGAGAAGGGGAGGAAGAATGTTACAGATATTGACTCGAGAAGAGGGAGACCAGAATGCTATGAGATCTGACGGTGGAGTCAGGGCTGTGGGTGTGAGGGTCATTCCCAGAGATTCGGTCTCAAAGACACAAGCTTTGCATGTTCCTCTTCGTTTGTCTCAGGTTTAATGAAATTTGACGGGGACACAGACTAGATCAGATTTCTAACGACCATCGTCAATCTCTCTCTCTCTCTCTCTCTCTCTCTCTCTCTCTCTCTCTCTCTCTCTCTCTCTCTCTCTCTCTCTCTCTCTCCCTCCTCTTCGTCTGTCTCTGTCAATATCTCTCTCTCTTTTCATCTCCTTCCACCCCATCTCTCTATCTTTATTTCTTTGTCTGTTTGTGCTATTATATCAACCTCATAATTCTACATTTTCTTCTGTCTTTTTTCTTCGCATTTTTTTTCCATGATACGCTTCTTTCATGACTTATATTTATTTTTGTTGTTTTTCCGAGAAAGTATGAATACTTTTGAGAAGGCACTTCTTTAACATTCTATTATAAACTCTATAGGAAGAGAAAACGACAACCGGAAGTGTTACGGAATACAACCCAACTATGTCAGGTGATACTAATATTAGTACTAAAGTTGGCGAGTCCGGTCTCCTAACTGTGGCCAGCTGTTTTCTGAGGTTTTCAGTTCCTTGTTTCATAATCAGTAGACTGGCCACCCGCCTCATAGTCACCTTCAGTTCCAGAACTTTCTTCTTGCCCATTATCACTGAATAAACTGTCCGGTCTTGTAACAGAGAGAAGATGCTTGCAGGGGTTCTGGTATGAAAAAGGTTGATATTTATGTATTTTGTTAACTCGACATTTGAAACCCATTTTCTCTTACAGATGAGGTGGAGTATTCTTGGTGCAAAATGACAAAGTGAAGCTGATCAGTATAACTATGTGGAATTCTCTCACCATTACTTTCATTTCCTGTAAAGCACCGATCCTAATGTTGGCGTCCAGAGCACATCTAAATCTCGATTAAGGACCCAGTACGGGATGCAGGGTGCGATCTAGTATTTCTCCAGATGAATAAAAAAATGTAATATACATCTTGGATATTTTCTCGAGTGACGAATGATCATTGGGGATAAATTAAAATGTTTTTAGAAAAGGAAAAGATGGGTATTTTAGATAAAGCACGAATAATAACACAATTAAACTTGAGATAGATTTTGTTTTTCAAAAAAAAAAAAAAAGAAAAGAAAAACTCAAGATCTTTATCGGGTGGGAGAACAAAACAAGAAAAAAATTGAGAAAATGCTGTTGCAGTAGTAAATTCTTCACTTCTATTTCGACGAATCTTGGAGAAGGAATTTATAGCGTGAGAGGGGACTGAACAAAAGATTGATAGTTTTGATTGGGGGCAAATGAGGGGAGATTGGGCCAGAAAGGGGTTACAGTGAGAGGAAAGTCGCTGGGACATTATTATTTCTGGGACCAGGAAATTAATGTGTTTCTCGGAAGTTGATGAGCCTGGCTGTCAGTTGTGTCCTTCCGAGAGTAATTCTGTTCGAGGCGCAGGGATACAACTCAGCTCTTATATCTTTTGTCTTCGGACCAAAGGTCTCGGATTGACTTGGGTGTGGTCAGCACGCAGGGGTCGGAATGAGCATAAACAAAGCTCGGCGTGATTTTAGCGATAACTCAGAAATAGAAAGACAAATAGCGAAAATTGCTGGTTCTGGATTTTTATGATTATGCATGGACAAGCACAGCGCTTCTGGTTTCACTGATATATTTGATACAAAAATAATGTTATTTTAACGTTATTTACTTAATTTCGTTTTACGAGAGAGAGAGAGAGAGAGAGAGAGAGAGAGAGAGAGAGAGAGAGAGAGAGAGAGAGAGAGAGAGAGAGAGAGAGAAGGGGGAAGAGAAGAGGGAGTTGTTAAGAAAGAAAGGGAGACATGAAGATTTGCTAGGGATGTAGAGAAATTATGAGTAATTGGAACTGTGAAGCCGTCACTGCATGTGTTATTATTTCTGCTGGAGTCTTGTTACTGGTGTCGTCTGCGGGCGAATCAATTAGACCAGAAGAATTTCACAGGCGGAGGGGAGGGGGCGGTAGGTCAGAAAATCGAACTGTGCACTCCCCCACGGCCCAGTCTAGTACCATCATTAGAAGGTCAAGGGTCAGCTTCCTGACTAGTTGCCTGGGGTCTGAAGTTGCCAGGTTGGACTTGACGGAGATTTAATGAAATTGACACGAAAACTCTTGACCTTGACATTGCATTGACCAAATTCTTCCAGACTCGCACCGTGTTCCATGGATACATGTAGATTGCGGTAAATTTTGAAGACATCGCTCCTGCCTTGTAAATTTTGATTCAAAATAGATTTTCGTTTGTTGATCAATTTTTTCATTCGCTTTTTTTGTTGTTGTTGTTGTTATTTTTGTTAGTTTTTGTTTTTATTTTATTTTTTTTTTTTATTTTTTTTTTTTGGGGGGGGGGGGGGGGTGGGGGGTGGGGGGGGGGAGCTTGTGAGCGACCGGTATCTTGACTATCTATCTGTCTATGTCTGTCCTCTCTCATGGAGGATTGGTGGCCGTGTGGTGAAACAGGAGCTCTATGGTTGGCACAGATTTCCTTCAATAGATCCAATCTACACCAATGTCAGCATAACATTCTGGGTTCTCTTGTCTGAGAAGGAGAGAGTATTATGGATAGGACATCGGTTTTTACATTGATCTGTGGCTTTTTTATGTATTTGGTAAATATGGCACTGCATATCAAGCTTGAAAGACCCGATTGTATAAAAGACGGCAGAACGACTCACAAATAACATTTAGTGCCTTAGATCTTTGTTGAGAAGAGTTAAAGGAGTATTTGGAATTAAGGAACCTATTTTGGTATTGAGTCTTAGAAAGTTGTTATCATCATAACTTGAGAATATGATAACCATTAAAACAGTTCTGCGTTAATTTAAGGTAAATTACGGCAGCTTGGAACAATAAAAGTAACATTGTTTTCATAATATTTAAATTTCATTTTCTCATATACGTACCTTTTTTACATCATAATTAAACAAACTCATTTCTTAAATATTCCTCAATTTATTTCGTAGCTGTCTCCAAACCCCTTGTATCAAACTCTGTCAACATAGGCAGACTTTCGCGGCACTTATCCACGTATCTCTACAATTATCAGTACTAAAGTAACGTTTAATACGCCGATATCAGCTGATAGTAGACAACAGGTAATCTGGTCCATTTTTCTTGAGGATTTTTCCCAGCTTAACATTTTCTCAAAATTCCTTTTTATCAGATTCTTGTTGACTGTTTTTAAAGTGAAAACATGAAGTTTATCTACAAGCTCATTCCCAAGTCGCAGGAAGGAAAAAAATATGAGAAACCAAAGATGATCATTCGCTGGTTCATTAATTATGAAAGAAAGTGCTACAGAAAAAAAGCCTCTTCTATCGTTATTACAGTGTACAGATAAAACGGTTATCTCTGCGTCTAAACTAGAAAGTCAAATTCTTGTTTCCGTCTCCAAGCTTTATCTGTTTCTTTGATCAAACAGATCCAGTGCGTGTTGCTAATAATTCAACAGCTTGTGTTTCTAACACTAAATCTCTCGCCCTCGTATTGTAAGACCAGACATTCAAGAATCGTGTGAACTTCACTAAGAGAGAGCACTGATGGTGCAATTACTGGACTCTACCTATTGTGAGCGGCTCTCGTTTGGTTCGACAATAGCCACGCTGGGAAGTATCAACAGGAAATTAAAATATTGATCCCTGGGTAAAGTCGTCTCCAACACAGACTTACAATCGAGATGTCCACGTAAGGCGAGAGAGGTAGAGAGGAAGTCTGCTGTCTGGGCTAGAATTACAGAGTCAACAGTGCTACAGAGGTAGGAGTATGTCGGGAAACTTTGTTACATCACGGCTACTCACAATAGTCACAATGTTGTCGTTCTGCAGCAGCTGTGGATTTACGTGGGAAGCGATGCATGGGTTTTTGAAAGGGATTTTAACTAGTGAAACAAAAAGAAAAAAAACAACAACAGAAATTTTTTTCCTTGTATATTTTACCTTTATTTCTTTTCTCCTTTTTTTTTTATTTGCTTTTTTAGCAGTTGAAATCCTTATCTAAAACCAATGCCTCGCTATTGCTTTCTTCTCTCCTTTTTTAATAATAGGAAGATGAGTATAAGTGAATGACTTGTTGGAAGAGTCTCGTTGTGGTAGTTGAAAACATTTAAGTTGATATTAGAAGTCATGGTTCAATAATTTCATCAAAGAAAGTAGGTGATCTAAAACCAAAACAAAACATAAAAGAAGGGGTAAGGTAGATGCGAAAAGTATGAAAGTGTGTCAGCTATAAATTCGAAAAACAAAAAGGCAGCTCCGAATTAAAACTAAGTTTTCCTTATTCTATGGCTCCATTTTTATTGAAAAGTTAAAATAAAAAGCTTTTTTGTTCATAAAAAGTTTCAAAGCACAAATTTAAAGAATTCATTACGTGGTTGGTTGCCTAATTTATAACATCCAGCCACAAATGATAAGCGCTATGACTGTTTAGCTTTCGAAAAAAAAATCCTGTGAGAACCATTCTAAAGAGACAAGACTCCAAAACTTATCTAAAGACCAATCATGTTTTGATTCGACTCGAACCCTCGAGGCAAGGCTTTGTAGATCTTAAACCGAGCCTGGTATTGGGAAAAGAAAGACAGACGGGGTATCCAGGCTTAAACTGGTGCTGCACCATCTTGTGCAACTCTGGGACGGTCACAATGTGCTACACCATCCTGTGCAACTCTGGGACGGTCACAATATGCAGCTCCGTGGCGGAGTCCCAAGTTGTCACTCAGTTTACACTTGACGCGGATTTAATGAAAAGTTTTCAAGAACCCGCTTGTCTGTCATTCTGTCGTCCTCTGTCACTAGACAACATGTTATTCTCTCTCTCTCTCTCTCTCTCTCTCTCTCTCTCTCTCTCTCTCTCTCTCTCTCTCTCTCTCTCTCTCTCTCTCTCTCTCTCTCTCTCTCTCTTTCTCTCAATCTCTCTCACTCACTCTCTCTCACTTTCTATTCCCCCTCGACTTTGCCTTCATCGTTTGTTCTGTTATCCTCTGAAATTGGTTTGACGTGCCTACAACCTCTTGTTCTAAGCGCGGGGTAACTAGAGTAAGGCACGTGATAACTACATTTAGAATTATCAACCTGGTTTTTGAATCTTAGAAATAGATTATATAGTTCAATCTTTATATTTCTCATCGAACTGTCAATTTCCATAGTTTGTCCAGTTAGTGAGTCCTATGACCTTCTTCGGTAAGCATCGTATTTCTTCCTCTCTGTCAATTTCCATAGTTTGTCCAGTTAGTGAGTCCTATGACCTTCTTCGGTAAGCATCGTATTTCTTCCTCTCTGTCCAGTTAGTGAGTCCTATGACCTTCTTCGGTAAGCATCGTATTTCTTCCTCTCTGTCCAGTTAGTGAGTCCTATGACCTTCTTCGGTAAGCATCGTATTTCTTCCTCTCTGCAGTCAGTGAGTCCTATGACCTTCTTCGGTAAGCATCGTATTTCTTCCTCTCTGCAGTCAGTGAGTCCTATGACCTTCTTCGGTAAGCATCGTATTTCTTCCTCTCTGCAGTCAATAACACGTGAAGTAGAAACATGGAGTGATGTGGAAATACCGGAGAAGTCTTGGTATGTAACAGAGTAGAATGGGATAGCATTAGGGAAAAGTGAAATAGAGAAAGAGGAGGAGATTAAATGCGATTAATAATGATAGAGTTTGGCAGTTGAAGGAAAGAGACAGAGAGAGAGAAACACACACAGATAGACACATAAAGAGATAGAGACAAAAGACAGATAGATAGATAGATAGATAGATAGATAGATAGAGAGAGAGAGAGAGAGAGAGAGAGAGAGAGAGAGACAGACAGACAGACAGACAGACAGACAGACAGACAGACAGACAGAAAAAGAGAGAGAGAGAGAGAGAGAGAGAGAGAGAGAGAGAGAGAGAGAGAGAGAGAGAGAGAGAGAGAGAGAGACGGGAAGACAAATTAAGAAAGAAAAGAAAAGAAAACCTGTTAAAAGGGAGCGAGATGAACAGATTGAGAAAAACTAAGGATGAAATATAGGTGGACTGATAGACAGATAGAGGCAGATGGGTGAATATATACAGAGAGATATTTAGAGAGAACATTAAGCCTTAGAATGAACTTTTAATTGGTACAAGTCACAGATCACAGAAAATTAACAATTTAGTTTAAGATTTTCTCGAGTTAAATTGATCATTTCAATGAAACTTCTCTCCTTTAGTTTTCGTTTTCTCTCTCTATGTGCTTGTGTTTGCACTTCAACCCTCACTTTTCACATCCTAATCCTTCGTCTCAGATGAGTTCCTGAGAGTGAATGGATTTTGGGCATCGCTTAACAAGATTTGAGCCCATCGCTGGTGAATTCTCGACAAAATGAAAACTAAACGATACGAATCTAACTTCTGCTAGTCGTGTATAGAATTTGTTCATTTGGATATTAATGCTAATCTTTAGGAATTTAATATATTTCCTCGTGAATTTACACAAGACTTCACTTTCATTTCTGTTAAGTTTTATAGTTAATTGCCACCTAATTTTGTCTATTTTCTGTAAGTTTAAGTTCTTTCCTAATGTTGTTTTTTTTTAAGTGATAACATAAAGATAAAATGAGTTCAGAGGTCAAGTCCTTATCAAAGCATATAAAGTACGAAGTGACGATGCTGTGTTTTTCAGAACACATCCAATGAGGTCTCAATGTTTCCACAATAAAAATTTTCAGCTCTCAAAATTCATTTTTAAAGCATTCGAGTCACCAGGAGTAATTCAAGCGATCGTTTTGTAAACCTTGCTTTTCATAGAGATCGAGAAACCTTTTAGACTGAGCTTAAAAATCTAAATTAATGTCAGAGAAATTTACGTGCTACTCCCGAGCTTCTCCGATGTCTTCTGAGAGCGTCCATCACTTCACCCGGGCAGCAAAGATAACGGAAATCGCCTCGTTTACTCTGTGAGACGACAAAACTCGGCGATTTCTGTAATTGGATTTTCTTCTTGAATCAATCAAAATAGAGCAATCGTTTTTAAGAGGTTTTTTTTTTCCTCCTCGCACTTCCTCCTCCACATAGCGGCTGTTTCTCGCTCCGCGGACCTTCCCTCAGACACTCACACGCCATTCCGATAGAATCTCGCACGGCTCTCAGAATCTGAAAAGCCGCCATTCATCAACCCCAGTCGGTGGAAGTGACGAAATGGTGACCTCATCAATCTCTGTACACACGTCTTGTCGCGTAACATTGAGACATGCGCATTAGGCCCGCCCTTCTCCTGCACAGGTCGATTATTGTTCCGCTTTCACGCGCAGCGCAATTTTCTCAGGCGCGTTCGTTTTGTTCATAATTATTCTCGGTGGTCTCCCCTTTTTTTAAATTTCCTTCCCTGTTATCCCGAGCTTTTGTCGCTCACTGTTGTTCATATTCTCTCGTTAATTGTAAGCATTCTCCGTTTGCCTGTCTATCTGACAGTCCGTATGTCTGTCTGTCTGTCTGTCTGTCTGTCTGTCTGTCTGTCTCTCTCTCTCTCTCTCTCTCTCTCTCTCTCTCTCTCTCTCTCTCTCTCTGACTCTGTGTGAGTGGGTGTAAATGTCCACTATTATCAGTATCGAATGATCTATCTTTTTATCTATTTTCTGTGTATCTGTCTACCTTTTTACCTGTCTATCTATCTATCGATCGATCTATGGATCTATTCAATTTATATTGATCTATAATTATGTCTGTGTTTTCTTTATTCAAATCAGTCAATCTATTTATATCTCAGTTCTATCTTATCTCCCTAACTTTTCATATCTTTACGTATGACTAAATCAGTCTATGTCTTTTCCCCATTTCGCTGGATACAATAATGGCGTTATGTTTGTACAAGTTTTATTTTGTTTTATTAAGTTTTCTATGAAATGTTACTTATAACTTAAACTTACAAATGATCTACGTATAAATATTTCAGTCAGATTGGCTTCGTTAGATTTTTTTTTTTTTTTGACAATATAATACAATATTCGGTTTTACATGACATTGTAGGTTGTGGGTTTTTAACATCAAATAAATTTCTTCTGATCCTCTGAGCCATCCATTTTTTTAGGCTGTTTTGAGAAGTATTCATAAAACAAGGCTGTAATGATAACACAGTTGTGGAAATACAAATCACAGAAATATATCTAATTTTTAAAATGATTTTCCCTGAGGTCAACACAACAATATGGTCGCGATAAACTTCTCAAACTATTTTACAATTATATATATATTCCTGCGGATTTTTTTTTTACGGCTTTTGAATATTTTTTTTTGTCTCTTAACTTGCCACAGTGTCAATCTAAGGCAATCTAAGTCACTAGTGACTGTGTAGTCTATATCGAACCATTATAAGAGAAGAAGTAAAGACAATTTCTCTCTCAAAACCGTTTACACTGCCTTGGTCAGTCTCTGGATTTCTTTTGAGAACCTTTACACTGACAAAGTTAAACACTTTTGTCCAGTTTTCATCGGCCACATCTTCTCCCCTGTCCGCTGTGAACGGCTCTCTGACACGGAACCAATCGGGGCAGGCGGCAATGTTTGCCTCACATGCCAGATTTCTGCCGTGGAGAAAGCCGATTCCTAGGGAGTTCTATTTGATCATCGCGACCAAAAGTCAATGGCTGTGGTTTGCTTGCCGGGATGAATTTGTCATAATTAAGAAAGGTTGCGGTTGTCAGAGATGATTGCAGAGCCGGAGCAAAATAATCTTTTTTTCGGGGGTGGGCGGAGTGGATCATTGAAAAAAAAATTATTTGAATTATTGATCTTTTTATCTAAAGCTATGCGTAAAATTGGAGAAATTTTTGAAACGGAAAAAGGTTTTTTGCCTGTGGAACTCATAATTATTTGTTCAAAGTGAGAGAAAGCCCTTGAGACAATAGAAAGGGCAAGTAAACTAAAACATTCTTTAATGAGCTTAGAATTTTTTTTTTAACTATTTTTATTTTGGAATTCAAGATTTTATTATTAGTCTTAGTCATTACTAATTTTTAAAATCGGTTTAAAGTTCTTCATTTTACTTTATCGCATCTGTCTGCTCGCTATTGGTTTAGAATGTATAGGTTTAGTCCGCGTTCTCTGTTCTGGTTCCTTGTGGAATGTAAGTAGTCGCCATCTTTCTATCTCTTTTTATCTACTTATCTATCTATCTATCGCTATCTAAATACCCATCTCTATCTATATTTCTATATATAGTTTAAAAACACGTATCTAATCCTCCCGGTCCAAGTTTTAAGATGCAGAACCCATTATTGCTCACGTCAGATGGCGGTGCATAATGAACGCGGATGAACGGTGACATCCACGAGTATTAAGCGTGAAGTATAGTATAGTGTAGTATAGTATAGTGTAGTATAGTATAGTATATTTATATATATATAACTATATCTATCTATTCATCTCATCCATTTATCGATCTATCCATCCGTCTTTTTCTGTCTAAGCAAAGAGCAACTCATTCTCCTTCTCCTGGCACACGATGGAGAAAATATTCGCAGGATCTTTTCGCCAAATCCATCACACATTGATCCCCCAGAACTCTGTATAGTAAAGAATGGTGTAATCAAAAGAAAAATTGCCATATTGATAAGACCTCTCTGAGAGTTCCCCCCCCACCCCACCCCACCCCCTTTCCAGTCTAACTGACCATTTTTTTAGCATCGCTGTGAAAGATGATGATCTTTGTTACGTGCTTCTCTCAGTGATAGCCGCACTACACTAGTTTCTCAGTGGTCCACCGTAACAGAGTTCAAAGGTTAGATCAGGGGCCATCACTCACTCGGCAAGCTGGCGTAATTGAAAGGCTTCGATCTTGGTGACAGATTCCGCTGAAACTTGAGACTGTTGGGGCCCGGACAGCGGGCCGGTCAAGACGGCAGATGGACGGAGCGGTCAGTTACTTGCCTCAACACAATTCCTGCGTCCTAAGTGGGCATGGTCTCCACAGTGAGTTACATGTAGTTTCTTGTCTGGCGATTTCTTTAGAAACTAGCTCTGGTGAGAAAAGTTAAGTCCTTGGACACATGAGTTTTTTCTGTATAAAAACTATTAAAACTCAAGACTCCGTTTTTTTTCAAAGAAATTTAAAACCATCGTCCCTTTTTTTCTTACTCACTTTTACTTTCTAAAATTGTTAAATTATATTCAAGACAGTCGGAGTTGGTTGTCTCCTGTGTATTAAGGTTCGCCAACAAACTTGAATTTACCCATCAATTCTTTAATAATAATACTGTAACGTATGACTGTCAATATAACCTTTTCAGATGTTGTGGTAGAAACAATGAGTTTAGTGTCTAAGCTATATATATATTTTTTTATGTTAAATGATGTAACTAATGGGATCGGAATCATATAATGTTCAGGAAATCATGTAACGAAAAGAGTATTTAAAAGGAAATAATCGTAATTGTCATTGAATGGTTCAAAAGTGCGGAAGGCGAAAATAAAAAGTAAAGTATTTCCAAGACATGAAGAGATATTTTTTCATGCAGTGATTAAAGCTTGGCATTTTAACAGAAAAATTTAGAACACGAAAGAAAGTTATTTAATCATAGTTCATTAATGAAGGGTCGAAGAGATATTACATAAAAATAGCGTCAGGTTTGGAAAAAACAAAAACAAAACAAAAACAAGCAAACAAATCAAAACAAAACAAAAACGAAACAAAATGGTCGCCAGGTCCAATGCTAAAAAATAACTGAATACTTCTACAATTTGTTGTCCGTATCAAGTTTTAACAGTTTCATGATGACAAAAAAAGAACAACAGTAAATCTTTGCAGATGGAAAGAAGCTAACAAATCTCAGAATGTTTTCTACAGCCTCGTTTTTCTGCCTTGTTTGAAAGCTTTTCCGCTTCTCACCCATATCTCACTCTCTTTTCCATTCCCCTCTCTGGACATGCGTGCTGTGACATGATCCGAGCTTCCTCCTATCAACATAACCCTTCAACTTTCACCCCTTCGCCCTTTCCACGTGTCTGATAGAGGAGAGCCTAAATGACACACGAGGCGCTGCCTTATGGCGCTGCATTCCTTAATGAATCATTTCTGTTTTTCAGCATAAAGGCACGGGGTGCTGTCCACGATGTCCAGTCCATGCTGCTGGACTAGACTGCTAACTGGTCAGCGCATACCACTGGACACTCTCTGGTCAGGGACGGAAACGCGCAATTACCCAAATTGGTCGGAAGAGCTGGAGCAAGAGTGTTAAAATTTGTCCAAACTTGTCGCTCTGAAAGCAGGCTGAGTTATGATCTCGACCAGAACAAGACAGTGGTCAGTGGACAGTTGTCCGTGAGATGAACAAGTGATCGCCGATATGATCAAAGTAAGAGGGGTCAGCTCGTCTCGTTTATCATCAGGCGTGATGACGCTCTAAAATATCGAACACCAGTCCAGGGCCTCTGCTTTCTGGGCTGCTCTGTGCGACATGGGGCGTGAGGTGGGCAGCGCTAATTTTATTGCTCAGGACTGAGCGGAGAGGGGGCAGAGAGAGAGAGAGAGAGAGAGAGAGAGAGAGAGAGAGAGAGAGAGAGAGAGAGGGAGAGGGAGAAGCAGAGTGAGTGCCTTGCCTAATGGCGCATCTCTCTCAACGATCTGTATCCCCCATCAGAGTGATTGATCTTTATTTCTGATATATCCGTGTAGGAGGATTTCCGTTCTCCGTACTCTCTTACTCTGGAAATGAATATCACCTCTCTCTCTCTGTCTCTCTCTCTTCCTATTCTCTCTATTAGTTTCTATGCGTGCCTTTTCATTTCTGATTTCTGTTTTCTTTTTTAATTTTGTGTCCATAGATTATTCTAGAACCTTCTCTTCTCAATATTTTTTATTGATCTAAATCGTTTTTTTTTTTTCATTTCTTTGTTTTCAATAATTTAGTTATCTATCTTTATCAACAGATAATTACTTCTCCTGTATTTCCATAGCTCTTACTAATCCTAGGATTCACTTGACTTTTTTACTTTCTACATAAATAATCGAACAAGTATTATTATTTATTATATTATGTCAGATCTTTAAAAAAAACATCGTATGGTTTAACTTCTTCAATTCGACCCACGTACCAGTGCTTTCCATCATTATAAAAATCTCTCTTAAATGAGCAGACCTCTTTATATTTCGAGGACAACTTCAGTCTGTATTTGGATTGTATTTAGCAGTTTAACCCGACTCGGACTCGCGTAATTTTTAGTTTGTATTCTCCGTAGTGACCTCGTGTAGGACAGCCCAGTTAGCACTGTTTAGTGTGACTGCCTTTAGTCTGACTCTCTCATTCCTATTTATTCATCTCTCCCTGGAGGATTCCTCGCCTCTGCCCAATGAACAGCCATGCATCTGTGATGAATGTCCGTCCGGCGGTGGTCGACGCCACAATTACGGTAATGAAATGCCTAAGTGCTGGAATTAGCATTGGGTCTCGCCACATGACTATAACATTGATTGCTCTAGTTGAGATATAGGGGCAAAAGAGATATAGAGATAGAGAGAGAGAGAGAGAGAGAGAGAGAGAGAGAGAGAGAGAGAGAGAGAGAGAGAGAGAGAGAGAGAGAGAGAGAGAGAGAGAGAGAGAGAGAGAGAGAGAGAGAGAGAGAGAGAGAGAAAGGAAATATAGTAAAGAAGAGTCAATGCTTCTTTGGAAAAGAATAATCAACCAAGAATTACTTCAAAGTATGAATTTGCAGCAAATACTTCTTGGTCTTTTCATTGAAACTGAGGATAATATTAATTATTATGCTTGCCTTGATATGATCGGTTATTGTTGTTGCTTTTGTTGTTTTGTAGAATCGGTCGTTTTGTCAATTTAAGATTTATGCTTTAAAACTTCACGGCCATGATCAATTCTTCACCTGTTATAATTATGTGAAATGAGAAAAGGAATTTATTGTAACTATTCACCACAACTTCTTACCTCAGCGAAGCCAATTCACATTTGATCATATGATACGTGAATAGATTGTTGGATATAAACTATTTGCTATTAAGCTGAGCTGATGCCTTGTCCAGGATGTCTAACGAACTCCCATATCAATCAACTTAGGCTAAGATGAGCATGCTATAAACTAAAACTAAAACACCGAAAAACCAGCGATTTGAACCTTTTCAAAAAATCACTGCTTACTCAAGGTGAGCACTAATACAAAGTGCAACTTAATCCTTTATCAATGGTAAAAATAATAATAATAATAATAATAATAATAATAATAATAATAATAATAATAATAATAATAATAATAATAATAGTAGTAGTAGTAGTAGTAGTGATGTAGTAGTAGTAGTAGTATTAGTATTAGTAGTAGTAGTAGCAGCAGTAGTAGTAGTAGTAGTAGTAGTAGTAGCAGCAGCAGCAGCAGCAGTAGTAGTAGTAGCAGCAGTAGTAGTAGTAGTAGTAGCAGCAGCAGTAGTAGTAGTAGTAGTAGTAGTAGTAGCAGTAGCAGTAGCAGTAGCAGTAGCAGTAGCAGTAGTAGTAGTAGTAGTAGTAGTAGTAGTAGTAGTAGTAGTAGTAGTAGTAGTAGTAGTAGTAGTAGTAGTAGTAGTAGTAGTAGTAGTAGTAGTAGTAGTAGTAGTAGTAGTAGTAGTAGTAGTAGTAGTAGTAGTAGTAGTAGTAGTAATTATCATAATGATAACAATAATAATAATATTGATAATTAAAATGATAATAGAAATAGAGAAAAATACATTAAAATAAAATTGCATGACGATTATTATGTGAAGTGTAAAGTAAAGTAAAATAAAATAAATTATATTTTAGAAAAATATTTAAAGAAGGATAAGTGATTTCGGTATTTTTATAGGGAAACTTTCATTCTTACAGGATTCTTTCAAAGAAGAATATATATGCAAAAATATTTTCAGTAACGTTTTGAGAGAGAGGGAAAATGAGAACCTAGAGGAACGGGAGGCGGAGAGAGAGAGAGAGAGAGAGAGAGAGAGAGAGAGAGAGAGAGAGAGAGAGAGAGAGAGAGAGAGAGAGAGAGCAGTCTATTTCTATTTCCTTCATTGTATATATTGCACGAGATGAAAACCTGTGCAACCTAGAACACTAAACTGTCACACTGAAATAATAATGATACCGAATTACACTTTGTTAGTTAGATTGTAAGTCCGACCTAAGTCCTTGTCCTTTCTGAATGCCATTACAAAAGTTTTTACAGACGCACTCCTAACTCAGGCCTAATCCCCGTTCACACCCAGCGCCCGCACACAATGGATGAAGGGTATCCACCGTGAAGTTTAGCGCTTCATTTAAATAAACACCTGCTTGCTTCAAAGCTTTGAGGTCCATTCCTGATGCAATGAAGTGACCATCCAAACTTTGTGGCCATTGATTAAGATGCTTCAAACGTCAAGTTCTATTTTTTTTTAAATATGGAAAATCTGCTTATTGTGTGCTTCCCAATCTATTTTTAGATAAGCTTAATGGCACACTGTGAATTCCCCTAAAAAGTGTCTTGCGAGGCTTCATGGCTGCCCAGTTATCTTAACTTAGATGATAATGAATATTTCAAAGGGTCTATAAAAATGTTTGTATGTTACAAAATTAGCTTACTATTCTTTCTGTCATTATTTTTTTGGGGGAAGGCTGATAACACCCTGATATGTTTCATAACGTTGTAACCTTACCTGTCTGTTGGTTAGAAATACAAGAATGATCATGTTCCTGGACAACGTCGTCCACCTAAGCAAATTATTACAACCTTGTCCATGTAACTTTTTCTGTTGCAGCAATCAAACGATGATAGTTATTTTCCACTTTTACAAATTAGAGCTAGGTCTGCGTAAATTCATCGATCTTTATAGATTTTATGATAAGTTTTGATTAACTTATAACACTGTCTTAATTAATCTAACTATTGTTGGACCGGTCGCCTTGGTTCATAAGTACGGCAACCAGGATGTCCATGTTTTTACTTCGAAATGTTATGCTTATTGATCTTTATTTAGATTGTAACAGAACGCCACGGAGACAGGTCTCTTTACTTTGATGGAGAGAAGAAAACATAGCCCCAAGTCATGAGTACAAATCGCAAGTTATTTTTTTAGCGCGGCTGCAGTGAGTCTTTTGTCCTACAATTCTAAGAGGCTGATTGCTATTCTCACCACGTCCCCCACAGCCCTGGCTCGGGGTTGGTATTTTTTTTTATCATTATGTCATGTTTTGGTCATTCCAAACTGTGGTGAAGAATAGATTGGATTTCAATTTCAGGTTATTTTGGAGAGACATTTAGAAAGAAAAATCATAACTTACTTACGTTCCTACAGAGACGATCAATAAAAGCTAAATATGCTCGAATTTGTTGCACTAATTTTTCAATGTTATATTAAATTTCATCTGAACAGTTATCAATTGTATAAAATACCTGATTGTCTCCAAGATTGATCTGTACCTCAAGCTGCACATTTTCTCTTCTTTTCTTTATTTATACGTCTCCTAAATTTCCCGATAATTTTGCATAACCCAGCGACCTTTCCTCCCAGCCAAGAATAAACCTAGTCGGAAGGTTACTGACCCCACTGCCAGAGCGGCTCGCTGAAGACTTTTAACCCACAAATTCTTTTTCTTACTTTTTTGTTTTTGTTCGTCAACCAACTCAGCAACAGAGCAGCTATAAGGAGCTCCTTTACTAACACTAACATCACAAAAAACCAAAAGCTAAAAAATCTCAGCAACATAATTATTGAAGTAGAATAATAAAACAAGAGCCGCTCTCGGTTTCAACGTTTCTCGTCGCAACCATAACAGGACGCATGGCTGACTCAACGACACTTGGCTACCACACTAGACTACAAGAGCTCTTTTCTCATCCTGTTAGTTCCACACAGTGTTCTTAAATTCTATTTCTAATGTCAAAATATTGTCGTTTCTAACTCTCTCAGTCGTCCTCTCTAACCGAATCCTGGTTGACTATCATAATACGGGGGGTACCCGTGGGATGGAGCCATAGAACGTTCAGTTCGGACCCCCAGCTGGGCGAGAAAAATGGACCATTTCCAGGAGGTTTTGTGTGTCAACGCGGCCTATTTGGAGAGGGCTAGATCCCCTCGTTGGGTATGAGAGGCTAAGACTGGAGGAAGAGTGGAAGCTCATTTAGGCCTCATTGTTGAAACGATTAAAGATGTGAATATCATAATGAAATTTTGACAAGGGCGCAATGGCTCGCGGTGTTTTCAGAGACAACAAGAGCAAGAATAGGTCAGGCAGCTCACAGAGGCTTGGTTGTTAGATCAGTGTTTGTGTCGGAAAACTTTCGCTCTCTGTGTTTATTCCACTTCGTCGTTCCTTTCTAGGACTGGCATCTCCACACTATCACTTCCGCTAGTCCCTACTCTCATCTTTCCCTTCTGTCGCTTTTTATCTCTGTGCCTCTATAAATCTGAACTGTCTCTCGTTTACTCTCTCTTTATCTCTGTGTCTATTGTCTATATTTCGATTTATATAATAGGTCTCTTTATCTTCTTTCCTCCCTCAATCAATGGCTCTCTTAACTTCTCTCAGCCTTTCTATAAACCTCTCTCTCTCTCTCTCTCTCTCTCTCTCTCTCTCTCTCTCTCTCTCTCTCTCTCTCTCTCTCTCTCTCCCTCTCTCTCTCTCCTCTAAGCACTTCCCTTCAGTATTTTCCTTTTTTACAGGAAGGATATAACTAAAAATGTTCCACTCTCTGAGGTGGTTGAAAAGTCATAAATCACTTTATAACAATTGCTCCAAATTAATTTTCGTTGCGACGGTCCATTCAAGCTTGTGTACCGTGTGCCACCGTACATATATCAGCAAGACTGGACACAAAAATCTTGTTCTTTCCCAGCGGCGCGCAAGTCGGGCGACTAATATCCCCTGTTATTCTCGCTTCCCTTCAGCCTCAGAGCTGTCCATTGTCCGGTGTGATCTTCAGTGGAGTGGACCGGCCTGCAAGTGGTCATCCCTGGAGCTGACAGCATTAGGCATGGTTTAACAGGTCTGTAACCTAATCTGTCTCACCCTCTGCACATCCAGCTCTGGTTTTGATCCTCAGTCGCACTTCTACCGTGTAAAATATACACATGAACTCGCAACTTAAATGTTGGTATTTTGTTCCCCAATCAGAGCGATCGCGGGTGACCAGTTAGTGAAGCAGCCGCCTGTATATCTGTTGGGTTCTTCAAGTGCGGACTCGAACCTTTGCCTTTTAGTTGGAGGGGTCTAGAGCTTGTTATATTAGAGTATTAAGATGAAGCAGTCGACCTTGTTAATAAAAAGATCTTAAGCTGAGTTCTATTGAAGAACTATTTTTACCGTTCTTTACCATAATTAACTTTGAGAAGTTTTTTTTTTCCCGAGAAGTGTGTTACTTTGAGAAATCTTTGCTGTGTGATGGACTGATTTTGTTGCCTTCATCTGGCTGAAGATAATTCTCCTTCTTCCAACTAACTTATCTCTTAGAGTGCAATATGATTTTTTCCCCTTTCCCGCCCCCCTCCCCCTCTCTCTCTCTCTCTCTCTCTCTCTCTCTCTCTCTCTCTCTGTCTCTCTGTCTCTCTCTCGCTCTCTCTCTCTCTCCCTCTCCGATCTCTCTCCCTCTCTCTCTGTCTCCCTCTCCTCTCTCTGTCTCCCTCTCCCCCTCTCTTTCTCTCTCTCTCTCTCTCTCTCTCTCTCTCTCTCTCTCTCTCTCTCTCTCTCTCTCTCTCTCTCTCTCTCCCTCCCTATTTTCGTGTCTTTAGAGTGTTGGGTGGTTCTTGGCGCATTGCCATGTAATAGATCTTGATTTTTCGACCTGCCGAAGCGTGTCAAAGATGCGGCACTGCACTGGTCAACCAACCTGTAAAATCTCGCCAAGCCAGGCGAAGTTGGAGACGGTCTCAGAGTGACTGTCTCTTGTATGCTCAGATATACAGCAAAACAGCAAGACCTACAGGTCATTGGTTCTATTCAATGCATAGTTTTATCGTTTGTCTATAGACAGTGCTCTCAGAAGAGCCTTAACCCGGTACTACAGCGACAAGTAGCTGTAAATTGTTAAATGTCCTTCAAGCTTGTTTCATAGTCCTACTCGACGTCGACAGCAAAGGTATCGGGAAATAATGCAAGTCGGCGATGGTTTATTGGTTTGCTCTCGTGGCATCGTCAACAGGCCAGGACAAAGATTCCTGCTATTTGATTTTACTACCTGACTTTAGTCCGTCTCTTTGTCCTGCTTAATACCTGCTCGTAAATCCGAGTCTCTTTTCTCTGCTAGACAGAGGCAGCGAGCGCTCCAGTTTTGTGGAAGAATCGCCAGCCGTCCAGGGTCCAGCTCGAGTGGTGCGAGCTGTGGTGCCTCACTTGTTGCCGTCAGTGTCGGACGTCCATGGTAGAGTGGTTCACACGGCAGCTGGTAAAAGCTTCAATAGTCCGCCCCTCGTAAATTTCTTGTCAAGCTATTCAATTCACTGAATGAAAAGATATCGAAAGGCGAATTCTAAGGTCAATAAATAATATCTGTTGAAGCTCGTGGTGTCTGGGGTTTGATTGAAGTTGTCCCACTGGTGTGGAGAAGACAGGAGAGCAGAGATCTTCACAGCCCAAGGCCCCCAAAGCAGTTCACTGAGATCAAAACAGTTTAAAATCAAGAACATCGGCACGGCACAGGCCAAAGTTCCTCTTGAGATTCTCGAGGTAAACAGATTACTACTTCGTGTTGCTGGTGGAAAGAGTCGTTCAATCGGCTCTCACAAGCCATGTTCTAGATAGTGTTCTCTGAGAAACGAGCTAAATTATAATTATTTACACGGTCCATGGGGCAATATTTGTTCAAAAGAAATATTAGTTGTAGTAGTAGTAGTAGTAGTAGTAGTAGTAGTAGTAGTAGTAGTAGTAGTAGTAGTAGTAGTAGTAGTAGTAGTAGTAGTAGTAGTAGTAGTAGTAGTAGTAGTAGTAGTAGTAGTAGTAGTAGTAGTAGTAGTAGTAGTAGTAGTAGTAGTAGTAGTAGTAGTAGTAGTAGTAGTAGTAGTGGTAGTAGTAGTAGTAGTAGTTTTAGTAGTACTAGTGGTGGCGATGGAGGTTCGAAATTGTTTAAAATCCACTTGCGCTGAATCTTAGGCTATTGGAGCTGTTCATCATATTGCTAACCTTGAAAATTTTCCAAAAGCCTCAACATCTGATGAAAATAATGTTTTGACCTCTGAAAGTAGAGTTATAGCAATACAGGCACAATACTGTAATAATATTGTGTGTTTCACCTTATATTTTGATAAACATTAACCATCTTGTCATCTGGAATTTTTTTTTAAACGCTATCCATTCATCTTAAGAAAATAACTGTGTAAAATATCCTGTACTTAGATTTTATTAACCGCCACCCTCTCCATAATTTTATTCTTCTAAATTTCGCAGGCTTTTTCATAAAGTAATTGATATCCTAAGATTGCTCACCACATGTCTCGCTTCTGGGTTTTTGTGTCGAAGTTGCTGGTCACGGTTTGCGTGAGTTGTCTGGTTCTAAACTTTCCAGTGGCATCCACTGACCAGCAGCAGAGGCCAGATCGGTGTGTTGCTCCATACTGTCTCAAAACAACCTGATAAAGTTGACCAAATCCGCAGAGCCTCACATTTTGCCGCCCCAGTACTTGATCAGACTTACAAGTTATAGACCTGACTTTTTGGCCGCGGACCTCAGATTTAAATCGAATCTGATCAATTTTTAACACTTCTTGTGTATTTCCTCTTCCCCATCCTCTCTTGATAATGTTTTTTTTTTTATTTGTTGTGAACACTTTATTACTTTTATACCAACCCAAGAGCGAACTGTTTTTACCTAAAACTAAATCTACGCAGCTCATTTTATGGCTTCAGATTACCAACACTGAAACAAATAAACTTTGTAATATTTATAGAAATCTAAATTTTATTTGTAAAACAAGCATTGAAACGAGGCAAGGAATTATTTCGAAAGCCTAAAATGCTGGGCCAGGCCACCATATCATAAAAAAAAATATAAGTGTATCCTGGTAGAGTAAAAACTTTGTGAAATACAGAGGACGTAAAACTAGGGGGAAGACGAAGTAACCCGCGTAATGTCCACGGAATACCAGGTTTGTCATGAAGGGTTTGTGTGTGGGCCAAGATAGATAGTGGTCCTGGTGGTCAATGATTGGTCAAGATACTAGAAACTGATAACTTGTCGCCCCCAACCGCTGATGGGGATTTAAGCAGGGTTTAAAGGCTACTGACCGCTGGTCACTAACCAGGGACTTTAGGATTATACATGTGTTTGCCAAAACTAAGGAGGGCCGATTAGCAATAGGCTTGGTTTATGGCGGTGAGAGAATGAATGGGGGAGAAGTGTAGACAATTGTTACCATGATATTTCAGTCGACTGCTACTTTCTCATGAGGTAGATATTGCACCGAAGATTCAACAAGGCGGCCACATGGCAAACAAGATGTGAGAGAGAGAGAGAGAGAGAGAGAGACATAGAGAGAGAGGAAGAAAGAGAGACATAGAGAGAGAGGAAGAAAGAGAGACATAGAGAGAGAGGGAGAGAGACATAGAGAGAGAGGAAGAAAGAGAGACATAGAGAGAGAGGAAGAAAGAGAAGCAAAGAGAGAGAGAGAGGGAGAGAAGGAAAGAAAGAAAAGGAGAAAAAATGCAGGCTGATAAAGAGAAAGAAAAATGATTAGAAGAAAAACAAAAGCATACAAGCCAGACCCTCTGGCTTACTTGTTGAAAATCATTTTGTGTAATAGATGAGCTAAAATTAAAAAAAACAACTGTTATCTTAAGAAAACTAGCTATGTTCACGTCAGTTTAATAGGAACTTGAATTTCTACAAAGATTGCTAACACGATCAAAAGCAAAAAACAACAATGACTGACTTCAAGTAAAGCAGATTTTATTAATTGCAACAAAACACATTTATAAAAATTCATACTTGTCAAGACATTTACAAAAGTCTACGATATTTTTCTAGTGAATGGCTGCTCTCTTTGTTGTCTTCTTTATTCTCTCTCTCTCTCTCTCTCTCTCTCTCTCTCTCTCTCTCTCTCTCTATCTATCTCTCTCTCTCACGCATTCTCTCTCTCTCTCTCTCTTTCTCTCTCTCTCACTCACTCTCTCTTTCTCTGCCTTTCCCTCTCAATCTCTATCTCTCTCTCTCTCTCTCTCTCTCTCTCTCTCTCTCTCTCTCTCTCTCTCTCTCTCTCTCTCTTTTTCTCTCTCAGGCTTAATCGTTCAAAATAAAATGGCAGTTCGGAAATTACAAAGGAGAGCGAAACATCGAGATTTGGAATGAGTTTGCATCACCAAAGATTATTTACAAGAATTCATCGCTTAAGTAAAGTTCAATGCTTGCTTTATTGTATAAAAAAGCACATAATTATGTATAATATTTTAAAAGATTTATGTCTGCTTGCTGCCTACAGATAAAAATATGAACCGTTTACGGCCTTGACTCTGATTTTCATGTCATTTAAATTCATTGTAAGTTGCTGAGATTAGAGTTGAGAATAACATCTTGTTATACCTCTTAAGAGAGAGCAATTATCAAATGATAGAAAGCAAATTATATCTGCAACAACAAAAAAATGAATAAGACATGTCGTGGTTTCCTCTATCTTTATATTGTCTTGTTTCATAGCATATTCTGTATTACAAATTAGATAAGGTTTAATACATTAATACATGTGCACACGTGTATTAAATCAATTCTATTTATATTCGCATATGGCATTGTCCATCACAAACGAAAGACCTGGACAATCATGCTGTAAGCTTGACCAATCACCAAGTGCAGGACACTCCAACCTCAAGGAATTGTACAAATATTTCCCAATTCACACGAGGCTTAGGCTGCCTGAAGCCTACAGGACACCAAAGATGACCAAATCAAACAGATAAAGATAATCCTTGCCGGCCTATCTTTAGATTTCCACAAACGATAGTCCTGAATAGAGAAGTACTTGAAGTTACCCTGTCATAGATAGCAGCTGTTCATAGTTTCCTGATATTCTTTCTATCCTAGACATGGTTCTCTCTCTCTTTCTCTCTTTCCCTGTAACAATTTGTCTCTCTCGCTCTCTCACACTCTCTCCTGCTTCGCCTTGTCTTTTTTCTTTGCTTTAGCGAATTGCTCTTACATTTTTCAAGACACCAATGCGCCTTAGAACACCTTCAACCCCACCCCATTCCCTCTTGCCCTTCCCCACCTGCCCTGACAAGTGTTTATTGGTCATGCAATGTAAACTCTTAGATCCCATCTCATTCTTCTCTTGTGTTGACCCTATCATAGACAAGGGCCGTAACCCGTGTAATAGAGATGTCCAGAGTTATCCAACAATAGCCTCTCTGATTGACGGGTTTGGCCGGACTGAAGACTCTCGAGGTCCTGACCACATCAGTCGCTCCCTGCCCCCTGTCCCTGGTCCAGGCGTCATGGCTAAGTCTTCCTTCGATCCCTGGAGCACTCGGTGCTGATAGCCGGGAAGATGGTCGACAGGACACAGGACATTCCAGGACAGAATGCAGGAAGATAGTGGGGTGGGAAGGGAGAGAGAAATATACAGACAGGTGTGGGAAAACACGAGAGACATAAAGAAACAGATGGAGAGAGGCAGAATTAGAAAGAGACACCTGAAGACGGACAAAAGAGAGAAAGAGAGTGTATGTACGTGTGTGTGTGTGTGTGTGTGTGAGAGAGAGAGAGAGAGAGAGAGAGAGAGAGAGAGAGAGAGAGAGAGAGAGAGAGAGAGAGAGAGAAAGGTGGGTAGAGGGAGGAAGACAAAGAGATGAATATTGAGTAAGAGAAAAACCACTCATGAACCTTTTCTTATACGTTTCAAGGAAACATAAAAAAGTGCGCTACTAATTTCAGCAGAGAGAAAGATTGGATGAGAAGCATTAGAAAGGGTTACACTTTGGTACCGTTGTAAACAGTTAAAATCAGACGAAATATGAAGTAAACAAACAGGAAACTACCAAGCAATATTTGAGATAACTTTAGTCATAGGTCAGGAATTAAGGGCCTATACCGACACCTGAATCATACCCTGATAACTTACCAAGCGGAAATTGATGATTAGAAGTTGATTCTCAAGTACTCTAGACACAGGAAACATTACGCAAAAAAGAACCTATTGAGAGCTGTGAGGTGATAGGCCTGGAGAAAATACCACTCAAAGGGGGCACATGTGATAAACAGAAGCGGAATAGAAAGATCTGGGAACAATTATAAGTAACAAAGGATCATTAGATTAGATAGAACATCGGCTCATCTCAACAGGAAGAGAACTAAAGACACGGAGACACGTTGTTATCCTCATGGATTTTTCGAGAAGCATTGTAATGGCCTGATATAGCCACATGATGTGCACGACATCGTTACTGTATTTCAAGGGAACAGACCTGCAAATGTTTTGCAAGTTTATTATAAATTCTTGTGAAACAATCATAAATAACACTTGGACAGTGTTTATAATCAAGATCTTCGGAGAGAAGCATGGGAGCAGAATGGGTAAAAAAACCAAAATGAATATGAAGGAACAAAATTCCCACAAAAGAAAAAAAAATGTAACGTATCTCTCACAATATAAAATGCAGAAGATCTTTAGAATGGGAGCTACAAAAAAATGCAAGCTAGGAAATGCCTTACTTTGAGTCTGTGCTGAAAAGGTACCTAAAATATTAACTGGGGAATTCGTGGATTTTAGATCTGGAAGTAGAGACTGTACGATTGAATCTCTGCGAAAATGTCCATCGAGAGGTGGAGAGAGAGAGAGAGAGAGAGAGAGAGAGAGAGAGAGAGAGAGAGAGAGAGAGAGAGAGAGAGAGAGAGAGAGAGAGAGAGAGAGAGAGAGAGAGAGAATACTAGACCTGGGAAAAAAAAAAAAAAAAAAAACAATTACCGCGAGTGTGGTCACTTAGTGACGGGTATTCCAAAAGTTTTAATCTAGCGGTCCTGGGAACCAATCCATAAAACCGTAACTTTCAAACATTCCAAAATCGGAGCCAAATTTTATAAAATGATGGACCTTTCTCGGTGCACATTCAAACATTTTTTACATTCTTTGGGGATGCTTAACATGGTGACAATTAAAAACCCTGTTGACATTTCTCAAACAGTAGCAATGAAAGGGAAATTGGAGCACGTTGCGGCTGTTAATAGCTGGAGTTAATTGTAAAAACTTTGATGTTTGTAGAATCGGTGAACGCAAACACAAATGGACTTGAATTTATGTTATTAAGGCAGACATATTGAGCTGGGGAGAGATAATTAATTTAATGAGGCTGATGCTCTTTACATAGACAATACTTATTATGGAGCTTTTTTAAAAAATGTGAAACTACAGCTACAAATATGGAGGCAGAACGTGCAGATTGTCCCCTGGACGAACAAAGACACAAATTATTTTATCTAATGATAATTTTCTGATATATTATTTAAATGCGTATGTTTACCTATGTTCAGACTTTATGAAACCAACCTGTTTAGGGATAAAACAAATGAAAATGAGTCGGACACCTAGGTTTTTTCTTTGTTTTTGTTTTTTTTTTGTTTTTTTTATAAGATTCTGGTTTTCATATTTTGTTTTTCTTATGTTCCAACAACAGCGTCAAAAATACTGCAAAACGCGTGAGTGTTGGAAGTTAGACAAAAAAAATGGATCAAGCATAAAAGCAATTAGCGAAATTCAAACAATAATTGAAATAATGCTGCACCAGAAAAAAAACCAAATCATAACAGCAATAATGAAATATTTTCAACAATTTTCAGGCTACATAATTACACTTCAGCAGCCTGGGAATTCACTTGCAATCATTTTATTGCTATCTGATAGAGCCTGCTAGAAAAATGGCAATAATTATAATTGTAATAGAGCATCATGAGTTAAATAGCCTTTTTTCACCGCCAACTCTTCCCTTCTAGAAACTCACACTAAGAGTAAAAGCTTCTGCGGTCACACTGTCAACTTTCTCTCTCTCTCTCTCTCTCTCTCTCTCTCTCTCTCTCTCTCTCTCTCTCTCTCTCTCTCTCTCTCTCTCTCTCTCTCTCTCTCTCTCTCTGTCTTTCTCTCTTTCTCTTCCGTCTCATCCTCTTTTAGTTTTGCTGTCACCCTCTCTTTCCCTGTATGTCTACATAATATATAACGACTGCTAAGTTTTGTCCATTCTAACTCGACAGTGAATACCATATTTATCAACTGTTTCGTCTGTAAGATGCGCGCAAAAAGTCGAAACAGCAATTTAATGTAAAGAAATTGCATATAAAAAGAATTTAAAATACAATAGTGTAGTTACAACGGAAGACTATACAATTTGTGTAAGGGCACTAATGCTCTTATTGTCCACAGTTCAGAAAATGAAAAATCAATGTTTTGCCCTTTTAAGATAAGTAAATAAGTGAAACTCTGGCTCACACTGGAAAGCTCATATTAAGTTCTACTTCACTTACAAGTTACATCAATTATTGATTTCCTTTAACCCACATAAATTACTTGCATGGAATTATGCGAAACACGAGCCACCGAATACAGCTGTCCAACTACAAAAACATGACAGGAATGAGCGACTTCAGCCATCTTACACGCACTGTCTCTTAAAGTGGCCAAGAAGGTTCAGAACCTTGAAAAATTCCTTATATTTCTTCCTCAAATCGACACCAGGTTTAGAGATTCAGTTTATTGCTTAATGATTCATGTGAGGTAAATTCGACTGTCATTTCGTTACGTAAGCGCCTCGCTTGGTGATATTTCTAGAGATAGCCAAACGCCGGATGTCGCAGTGTCTTTTAAAATGAAATTCTTCTCCCTGTGGATTCAAACTTCAGACGATGATGTCAGAACCAACAAGAGCTTCCATGCGAACATCGTCAGGGTTGATGACGTAACTACCGGAAGTGGTTGTTGTGGCGTCGTCGTCGATGGATGTAACAGACATCTGACGGTTGGTGCTGAGGTTACCACTCAGGCTTTTCTGCAGTCTGTTAAGGCCTGACGCACTGTTGCCGCTGCTGCTGCCGTTGTAGCTGGTGCTGTTGCTGAGTTTGCTGGTGTGGTTGTCACCACTAGGTTTGGTATTGCTGGAGCCGACGTTGGAGCTCCCAGGTCGGTTGGAGGATAAATCGAAACGAGAAAGTTTTCCGGAAGAACCTGCGGAAGACAATGCTCTACCGCCATCATAACTGTTGCTAGGGTGCAACGCTTGTTTAGGCGGAAGTGCCGGGGGCTTCTGGGATTGAGACTTCCCGGCATGCTGAGCAAATCTCACATGATAGGAAGCCCTGGCTGGATTTGCTTCCAGAGCTCGCGATTTCCGAGGTGGAAGGTGCAGGTCATCTCTATGGCGGTGAGGAATCAACTTGGGTGACATATCATCTGAGAAAAAGTTTAAAATTTTGTCATGAATGTTAACTTTGATGAAACTTGGCATCAAGATTTAGTAGCGGACAAAATTCTGTAATTATTTTAGATTATTCTTTACTAACACAAAAGTAGAAATAAAGTATGTTTCATAGAGTGAAATTAAAATACTCTCCTTGGATGACATTAAGATGAAATGATCAACTCGTTGCAATTTTTAATCTGTAGAGCGGATATAATAGGAAGGCAAACGGGCAAGGTCAAAGGTTCGAGTGCTGTGTCAAAGGAAATGTCATTTTGATGGAAATTAGCATTCTTATTGTAAATTAATAAATTCCAAGCAAACTACATGCTTTTCCTCCTTTAACAATTCCTGTGTGTTATAAACTGTACGGATCCAATTTTAAAATGTAAAACTTTATATTTTTTTAGTCTTTATGTTTAATCCTGAATCTCATGATTTTCATTGTTTAATCATATTGTGTACATACAAGTAGGCTCATTTGATACTATCCTCGTTATTAGAGTTTTTGTTATAGTGATTTGTTGATGATGGTAATTGTTGTGCTGATTTATCAAATGGTGAAATTTTACATACATCACTTAGACTTTAGGTGTAGTTTTGCTTTTGAGGTTTCCAACGTATAGAAATATAATACTAATGTTGCTTTTACAAGAAGTGAAAGATGGGGAAAACGAACAGTTCCAGGATGCTCAAAATCAATGTAAAAAGAAGGAGAAAGTGAATAAAATACACCACATCCTCAAGGCAAAAAGCTGCAAGCCAAT